>JAVXUL010000009.1:15081820-15093316 GCA_035590515.1 Trichilia minutiflora
GACCTATAATAGGAAACTATATAACTCCTAATTAATATATATATTTACATTCCAATTTAACTACTTTCCATAACAGATGTGAAACTAGAAAATAAAAATAAATTAATAATGACAGCTGCTAGAAATCAGTCTCAAAACCCTATTTATATTAGGGTTACAACAATCTTTAATCCTAACCTTTGACGACATTAATAATAGATCCAATATGAACCATCCGTAATTATTAAAAGGTTACATGTTAGTCATGTAGTTTATTAAAAAAGATTAAAACAATAAACAGACTAAAACAATTAAAATTCTATAAACAATTAAAATGCTACAGTAATTCATGAATACTAAATATGCTCTTGCATCACTTTAGCTTAACAAAAAATCAGAACTAAAGAAATGATCAATTTGGTACAGTTTCTTTCTATTTGGAGTTTGATGTGTGGAGAAAAAATGAGATTACTAATTATTTTTTCCCCCGCTGTGGGGTGGCTTCAAGTTTGTGGGAGGAGAAGAAAGAGAGAGAAAAGAAGAAAGCATAGATGGTTTGTTGGCTATATTATACTTTTATAGAAATAATTATACTTTCAGAGAAATCATTTTTTTATAGTTTCCGTTTTAGCTCTTTTATTGGTGCAATAGCAATAAAGAAATAATTATAATTTTGGAGAGAAAAGGGAAGAAAGCATAGATGGTTTATTTGGTTTTGTGCATCACTTTTAGCTTCGATTACAATGGCTCTTCAAGATCTGTTTCTTGTTCTTCGTACTTCTGTGTTTTGAGTGAATTTTTTATAGATTTTTCTTTTTCATTCCTAAAGGAAGAATGGTTACGTGCAAGGGTTCACAGGCTGATTTGGTACAAATAGTTTTCCATCCCTTGTTTCTGTCTTTTCTCTCCCTCTTTTTTTTTTTTTTTTAAAATGTACATCATATAGACTACAATGTACTTTTGTTTCACCATTTGACCGCTTATCTGTCTTCAATTGATGGATCAATCTTTATGAGTTTCTTCCATCAGCAAATAAAAAATGAACATTTTCTTTGGTTAAGATTCTTCCAACTAACCGCACCTCAACAACAAACAAGCAAAAAATAGTAGTTTTATTTAAAACTTTCTTCATTATATCTTCGTTATTTAAAACAATCTCTATTAGTAATGATTTTCTTTTAAGATATATATGTAAGTCAGTTTAGATGCCTTGTATGGCATTCATAGCATCCTCAAAAACAGTTTCGTTAAATGCCAGTAAAAAGAAAATTAATATGCAGACAAAAAGTATATTGGAGTTCTAAGGAACATATAGAAACTAACCTGTCCCACGTTGGAGCCGTGCTTAGAATGTAATTGAGTTTATGAAATTTTGGTTTCAATGGCATCAATTGGTCATAGGTAATGACTTCAGGCGGATTTGATGAAATGAGGCTGGAACAACAAAACCAAATTTTATGTTATATTCGTAAACTACCAGACAACTAGTTTAAGAAAGTATAACAAATTTATGATTGGTTTCAGTTTCAAATTTTTGCAACTTCCATTTCTGAAAAATTGTTTCTCTTTTCATAGTCAAACTGCTCATATCATTCTAAGTTACACTAACAAGCTCATATTTTTCTAAATTACACTAACAAGAATTAGGAATGAGAAGAATTCTAAAAATATTTCTACGAAGGCACAGGTAGTATGTTCTAGGTGAACTCAATAATTAAGAGAGTGATCTACAGCCAAAAATCATATAATCTTTAAGTTGCACCCAAAAGTGTAATAATTGTATTCAAATCATAAATAGCAGTAACTATGAAATGGATAGATGCAATTGTCATTGACAAGTAAAAATACCACTTTAAGTTGAATACGGTAATTGATAAAGATGTGAACACATACCGTAATTTTGGATTAGGAAGTAACACTTTGTAGGACAAAGATCCTTCCTGTGCATCAATCCCTCTTCGATCAAGGTACAATTCAAGAATTGAAGCTTGTTTTTTAACTTCTGCCACCTGAAACATAGAAATTTAAGAAAGAGCTAAAGGATGGAAGACTTAATAAAACCAATCAATAGATTTTTCTTTTTGTAATTCGTAATTTTCCAATTTCCTAAAAAATACAAAGATTAAAATGCAGGAACTGGTCAGGAGATCCATGAAGGCAATATCTCATAAAATTCTAAGACAACATCATGTCAAATTCTACAAAACAATGATGTCCCAAGAAGACACTCCAAATCACTCGATATATCTTTTAGATAAATCATTTGGAAATCACTTTCTTAAAAGTCATATATAATCCACAGCAAATACAAAAATAATTCCTTTAGACCATAAATATCAGCTAAATATGACCATTGGTCACATTGTGTTACCATCTATATATCACAAAATAAATCAAATGTTGGAGATATGCAATATGCTGGGAAAATAATTTTTAGTCACAAACTTCTAAACAAGTCACTCTTAGTAACATTTTATGAGCACACTTGGAAACAAATATGCTAGAACCAATGTTGAGTAAATCATTAATGAAATGGACACCCTTAACTGTAACTTACAGGATCAGGATAAACAACTGCTCCTCGTTGACACTCATCCACACAAATCCAGCTGCCATCCGTATTGATCGATACATTTGTCGAGAAATTCTTGACAGATATCACTACCACTTCCCTGCAATGATACATTTTACTGATTATTACAATTTTATTACCCTACATCTCATAACTGCAAAGAATGTTAATATAAAAATGACAAAAATTAAAATCATAGTCAGTCCTATGTTGTGTAGGATATTTCATGAAGTTATCTATGCTCTAGTATATCTCTATGCTCGAAAATAGTTATTGAGCAAGAGTACATCCATTCTACTTTCTCAAATTGATCAAACACAATGTAAGGAGGATTAGAACACATGACCTGTGATCAAACTTAAGTTACTAAACAAAAGAATAACATGATAAGTAACCACCAATTCCCTATAGTTAAGCTCTACCCTTTGAAGATAACCCAATCAAGCCTGAAATTGCTATAATAAAAACAAAGGCAGAGCGAATATAAGAGTACCCATTTTGGATTTAGAAATTTTAATAAGAAAGTTAACATGGCGCCCCTTCAGTTTTACTCCTTTTTTCTGTCTTGAAAGTGAAAAACCAAAAGACACTGGCTTGGCTTTGTTGTTTTCTCATCCACTCAATAAATCTATAACTATAAGCGCAATCCACTACACTAGAATACAAATCAAGACAGAGAAAATACTATTGTACTATACTACCAACAGAAAAAAAGAGAGAGAAAGTTTTAACACATTAAGAAAGATTAAACATTTACCCATTGGTAACAAGAACTATATCAATATGCTGTAGCAAACCCGTATCAGGATTAGGAATCCGAAGACCCACGTATGTCCTTCCTCCATAAAGGTCTTCAAGTCTGCAAATTATAAATAAACAAAATAGTTGGTGCAAATTGAAAAAAAAAAAATCTCCTGATGGGAAAATACCCAAAACAAAGGACAACCGTAATCTACCTAAAATTTTGAAACTTGGTTCCAAATAATACAAAATTAAAAAATTCAACTTAAAGCGAGAGAATCAACTCACGCACTACTCTCTCTGGCTTTCATTTGTACGTTAAGTCAAAATCTTTAAAATTAGGCCTAATTCAGCGTGGGTCTAACACTGCTGTTCAAATTTTAAACAATTTTTCCTCCCATTCATTCATTTCTCATCAATCAAACAAACCAAAAACTCAAAAATTATATGATGAATAACCTTTCTGCGACTGAAACAATAACACTATAATCAGAGGTTTGGATGTCTGAAGCGTCGTCATCGATCACCTTTTTCTTTTCTTTTTCTAATGAGGTTGTCGCCGTTTGGATGACGAGAAATTTTTTAGCTTATTCCAGGAAATGCACTGTAACAGCATAGCTTATACCCTTTGCTCTATTGGAAATTCATTTTTTATTTTTGGCGGTTTTCCTTCAACAAATCATGAACGTTGTTGCAACAGTCAACATAAGTCAAAGGATATTCATGTCATTACATCGTTTAACAAAGGTCAAAAGAAGAAACTAATTAATTTGGTCAATCATATAAATTATTTCTATTTTGTTTTGTCTTTCAATGTTAAGAGCGACTCCCCCGGTTGATCAGATAATTGAGTTTATAAAAATAAAAATTATAAGATGACTTTGTTAATATGGGGCATAAATTCTAAGAAGGTAAATATTATTATGATAAATTTTAAGAGTGGTATGTAACGATTTAATACTATAGTTATTTAGGTCTGTCCTAAATTTGAATCACTATAATTTTTTTTGTTAAAACATTTAAGGATTCTGGATTTTATTTAAACTATCATTTTAAACATAATAATTATTAAGTGCCTGTGCTCCATCAGATAAATTAAAATTTTTATATATAAAAAAAAGGTATTATTAAGGGATCAAATTTGTTTGATTTGAGCAGGATATTTATTTATATGTGCTCCAATAATAGAATTTTTAATTCAATATTCTCCATAAATATTTTTACATGGATATTCTAAATTTGTATAGAAAAAAATAGTAATACCCTCTTTGTTGACATATTCAACAAAATCTCCGCTCTCTCCCTCTCTTGTTACAAGCTCCACTGATACCTACAAACTTTTTATTAAAAAAATTCAGACAAACAAAACAAATTAGGAAATAATTTAGGATTTGCATTTGTTAGGAGTTTATTATGTGGATAAGGTATGCTTGAATATTGGGTTATTAATTTCAATTACTCATTTGCATATTTTTAAGTTTTTGGTATTCTTACTCCTAAACTCATTTTCAACAAATGTACACTTTATTTTTTAAGATTTAGTGTTAATATGCATGGAAAATACTAAGATGACCCGCATAAAAATCTGTATCTTCTTACTTTGTAAAATTGTAGCTTGTTCAATAGTTGAGATTAGGAATATCATTCCTCTAGGTCCAATTTTTGACAAATTTTTTTACATTAAGAGTGCTATTTATCTATCTATCTATCTATTATATTCTGTATCTTGAATTTCAAGTTGTGATGCTATCTTGAATGAATGTCACAATATTGTTGTCTTTCAAGTGCTATAATTGACCTACTCTTAATTTGTAAGTAGTTCATCTATTTATGAAACTGTTGAATTAATGGACTATGAGCATTCAAAAAGTTGATAAGTTGTCTTCTTTTTATGTTGAGTATTGTATACTTAAAGAGGAAGTATATAATTGAAATCATGGAGTTTTATTTACTGCTCATATCATGCAATAATTTAATTATTAAAGGGTTCTTAGTATTATTTATTTTCATACGTGTCAATGTCTAAAATTTTTAAGATAGAGATTGATGAATTGATTATACAATAAAAGAAAGTTAAGGTTTATGTATTGAAATCAAATATACTAGACAAATTTTCATTAAAATTAATCAAATCAACTAAATATGAGCTAACCTTTAGCTTTAAGAAGATGCATGAAATTAACGTCTCAAATGATTGGTCTTCAAGAGAACAAATCAAATCCTTCAAATTCTTACTATAAACATTTCAGAGAGAGAGAGAGAGAGAGCAAACTATTTTTTTAATTTTTGAAAATATTTTTTTAAAAAATGAAAATGACTCATTTTAAAGGCACCTTGCATTTACACTATTGTCCTTGATCTTTTAGTTAAAGATAGAGGTGTCCCAGGCTTGTTGAGCAAGCTTTCCAAGTTGATAATGCAAAATATCATAAAAGTCTCAAAACTTTGACTTTATGATATTTAGGTCCTTAATTCAGTCAAACCTACTTTGACCAAATAATTTATAATTCAATTTCATATTTGAACATAAATGAAATAATATAACTTATTATAAGTTATATTCGAGTCATTTTATCAAGCTTTTGAGTCTGTTAAACTATCTAACATGTAAATTATTTATATGTTTTATCCATATATCATCTCCGAGAGTGTTAGTTCTCTTACAGATGATATTTACTCTCTCTAATAGTAGGAATGAGGATTTTATTAAGTGTGAGCTCTTGGTTCAATGTAGAATTAGCTGTGAATCGAAATTAATCTCATCGATCCCATTTCGAACCATTCAAGTATTCAACAACTATGATTGACATCTAACGATATACCATAACCCCTAAACCATAATGAAAATCGTCTTTGTTGAATCTTTTATACTTGATAATACGTTCTATGTGAATAAATTCCTTTCATTCATCTAATCCCAACTGAATTAGGGCTCACAGATGTTAAAACCCTAAATACAGTTTTTCCTCGATTTTTGGTCAATACTCTTTGAACTTGTTACCATAAAATTCTTTCATGTAATATTATGTGCTTTGATTAAAGACTTTAGAACCTTTACCAACATGTGATTGGGAACTTGAAATTAAATTGAGTCAACGATACTTCAAAATCCTTTATATCGAGCTAACGGATTCTATATTGATTGTCCGTTACTATTTCAATAAAATTAACTTATAGCCAAATCGATTTATTATATAAGACGTGATTAGTCTCGTATTTATACATCATATGAACTATATGTATTTATACTGAATCTCAATACTAACATCTCATATCTAAGAAATAACTCTACACTAGTAAAAATCATATGACAAATTATTAACCTCATACTACCGTATAATTTGTCATACCCTTGGTCACATTCGAACAACAATTTTCTAATGATTAATTCACATTAATATCCCAATAGCATGACAATCATGCTACCTATACTATTATCATCTCATAATAATCATCAGAAACATCTAATGTGCCTACTATATGATCTCAGTGCCTAATTGATACAGTTTATGTAGGACACAATTTAGATAACTAAATTATCTAACCATTTTTATGTGTATTTTTCATTAGTATGAATAATAAAAGGAAGCAGCATACATATAAAAAATTGAAATACTTTCTTTATTAATAATAATGCACATGACATCATTAATACAATAATTCAATCAGTAATGCTCAAAATCAACAACACAAATAGTTATAAGGCATACAATACCAACAAACTCCTACTTATACTAAAGTCATTTGTTGTTGTACTTCATACCCATATTATCAAGATGCTGGTCTAACTACTTCGATGTCATTGTTTTAGTGAGAAGGTCAGTCACATTATCTGCTGAAGGCATCTTCTGTATGACAATCTCTCTAACATCAATAAATTCTCTTAGTATATAATATTTTTACTAAATATATTTAGATTTTTAATGTGATCTAAGTTCCCTTACTTGTGCAATAGCACCTGTATTATCATAAAATATGTTTATTGGATAAGTCATACTAGGAACAACACCTAATTCAGACACGAACTTTCATGTTTAAAGTGTTCTTTTAGTAGCTTCGAAAGCCATAACACACTCAACTTCTGTGGTAGAGTTAGTTGTTATCATCTGTTTAAAACTCTTCCAACTCATAGCCCCTCAATTACATAGAAATATAAAACCAGACATAGATTTTTGATCATCTAAATTTGATTAAAAATCTAAATTTGAGTACTTATGAATACTCAACTTTTAAGATCCACAACTCAGAATCAAATCTTTAATTTTTCTTAAGTACTTAAGGATTGTTTCATTGCAAACCAATGCCTTTCTTTGGGATAGGTCTAATATCTACTAGTAATGCTTACCACATAAGTTATATCATATTATATACATAGCATAGCATACATCAAACTATCAATAGCTGATGCATATAGAATACTATATATCCATTGTTGTTTTTAATCAGTCTTTGAACCTATATCTTTAGAAAGATGAAAACCTTGATTGAAGGGTAAGAGACCCCTCACAAAGTTCTCTATACTAAACCTTTTCAGCATCTTTTCAATGTATATTTTCTAGGATAATCCAATTATTCTCTTCTGTCTATCTCTATAAACTTGAATCCCGAGAATATATGTAGCATCTCCTAAATCTTTCATAGAAAATACTCTGGATAATTAGAGTTTAACTTTTGCCATCATGCATATATCATTATCTATCAATAATATGTCATCTACATATAATATCAGGAACATGATAGCGTGATCTTTAATCCATTTATAAACATAAGGTTCATTCATATTCTTGATGAAGCTAAATATTTTGAATGTCTCATCGAACTGAATATTTTAACTTCGGGAGGCTTGCTTTAATTCATAAATGGATTAATACAACTTGCATACTTTATTTGATTCAGTAGAGAACACAAAACTAACAGGCTATTTCATAAATAGATTCTCCTCAATATAACCATTAAAGAATGTTGATTTTATAACCATTTGTCAAATTTTATAATCATGATATGCAATTATAGCTAGCATGATTCTGATAAACTTAATCATAGCCACTAATAAGAATGTTTTCTCGAAATCTAAACCAAGTTTCTGAGCATAACCTTTCACAATTAATCGTACTTTATAGGTCTCAACTTGTCTATCTTTACTTATCTTTCTCTTAAAGATCTATTTATTATTAATAAGAACTATTTCTTTAAGAGGATCAACAAGTGTCCAGACTTGGGTAATATGCATGGACTTTATTTTCGATTTCATTGCTTCTAGCCATCTTTCTGAATCTCTATCTAAGATGGCTTCTTTATAGGTTCGAGGATTATTTCAATAATTTGTTACTCCCATTGAGTAAGATTCAAAAACTTGCTCATTCAGAAATCCATCTCTATAGAAGTTTAGAAATTCTAGTAGATTTTTTAACTAGAATTGGATAAATTGAAATAAAAGTTTACTAACTAGATGTTTTAAGTTCAGTATGGTCATTTCGTGGTTCATAAGATTCTTCTTTAAATTGTATTTCTCTATATGCACCACTTTCTTCAAGAAATTCTTTTTCTAAGAAGTGTGCATTCCTAGTAATTGTAATCCTTTGATCAAAAGAAAAATAAAAACAATATCCTAAACTGTCTTTAGTATATCCTATGAACTGACCTAATTCTAATCTAACGTCAAGTTTGTTGGATCTGACTAACTTGACATAAGACAGATAACTCAAACCATCATATAATTGTGATTGAGTTTCTTACCACTTCATATTTCATACGGAGTCTTTTGGATTAATTTGGTCAAAACCTTGTTAAGCATATGTACAGTAGTCTATAGAGCATATCCCTATAAGTACAATGGTAAATCTATAAAACTAACCATTGATCATATCATATCTAATAGAGTATGATTTATTCTCTCCGATACACCATTGAACTGAGGTGTATAAAGAGGAGTTATTTGCGATATTATTCTATTATCTTTCAAGAATTCTTAGAATTCAGTACTCAAGATCCCACTAGCTCTAAACTGAGCGAGACGTCTTTCTCCGATATGGCTTAATTTGTAATGCCATAAACATCTAGCATGAGTATCAATCCTACTTCTTTTGGTAGTAATAGAAGATAAAGAATAACTATTATTCCTTTGAAGGTCATACAAATCATTTATATTTATTGCTTTGCCAACACATACATTTTCAAAATATAATAAACATATGTCTTTATTAAACTATACAAAATATCTAATATTATAAAGTATAGATACAAATATAATGTCTCGTACATCTGAAGCAAAATGCAAAACTTTTTCTAATTTTAAAATATATCCTAATGGTAATATCAGCTCACAAAATCCTATAACTGTGGTAATAATTGTTGCTCAATTCGATATTTTTAGAATGATCTCATCGCCCTAGAGTGCATATCCATTCTATAATATCTACAAAGACATACAAAAATGAGAAGTAGCAACTGAGTCAATAACCCAAGAATGAATATCAGAATTAACACTTAATTCATATTTAATCATAACACTGCTATACTTACCTGTCTTAGCCTTCTTAAAGCTAACAAGATATTGAGGACAATTCCTCTTCCAGTGGCCTTCTATCTCACAATGAAAACATTTTTCCTTGAGTGGTTTTATTTTGGACTTTTTTTGAGCTAGAGCTTTCTTTGTGGATGACATTCTGTATGAAATATGAGAGAACTAGAGAAAACAAAAAACCAGTTTGTTAGTGTATTGAATTATTTATAAATAAATTCAACTATTAAATTTATTTAATTTACTAAGTTGATTACATCAATTCTCATTAATTAATTTAAACTTTACACTCCTTAACATAGGATTTAAAAATTTTGTTGCATTTTTGATATTAGTGGAATCGAATTCTCATTTAAATTAGTTAACCTCACATAATAAAAATTTTGGACAATTAATTTAAATGAATAAAGAATAATTTTTTTTATATCTCATACAGGGCTTGACTGTAAATACTTTTTGTCATAGATTCAGACACTTCACATAATAAAAATTTTGGTGTCTTATACTAGTCATATTCAAACCATTATATTTTTTCAAATAATATTCTCATCCCAACCTCACATAATAGAATCTTGAGATTTGAATACTACTGAAAACTAGATAACACAATGCAAATACACAAATCACGTACCTCTCACATAATAGAAATCTTTGAGTAGAAAATTTATGTAAAAGAATTATTAGATATCCTCCAATGGAAGATAAAAATATGATAATTTTTTAAGGAGTTTTATTCAGCTCTTATTTTATTCCCATCTCATGTAAACATTCTCTCAAGTTTTAACAGTTTTCACAAAATTGTTATTTAAGGTTAAAAACAGAATTCATAATTATATATCTTATATTCAATCATTAATTCTTGTACACACACACACACACACATATATATATTATGAATATCTCATATATAATTATACATATAATTAATAACTGAAGTACACTATTTGTTCACTTGATTAAACCCATTGTCATACAAATAAACTTAGTGTTGATTGGTCTAATGAATAATTACTTTTGCAATTGTATAATATCACTCATAAACTCGAGTGAACATTATAAAATTGTTTCAACAATTATCAAATAATTTATCAAAAATTTTATTATTTTAGGGGTTTTTCAGCCATATTCAAATTAGGACTTTGTTTGGACCATGAATACATGTCATACATATGTTCTCCTTATTTATGTATTAGGTCTAATTCATTAAATAAATCAAACCACATTTTCCTTAAGCTAGATAGGGTTTATAGAAAAGTTGATAATACACACACACACACAATATCATTCTAATATATTTTCACAAATACACTTATTGAAAAATTTAATAAAAATTCATAATATTTTATAAAATCATTATGAAATTTAATTAATTAACCTAAAATCCAACTTTAGGCTAATGAAAAATTTAACAGAAATATAGGAAAATTAATATGTTGTAATGATATTTGCCATTAGAAAAATTATTTAACAATTAAACATTTTAATATATATATATATATAATTAAAAAAAGTATAGATTATTCAAAATAATCATTACATATATTTCAAATACTTAGTCTTAAGTTAATATAAATCAACTTTAGGCCAATAAAAAGTTGCCAAGACATTAACTAATTAATGTCATATGATTATCATATTACATATCCATAAACTATATAACTATAACTATAACTCTAACTATAAC
>JAVXUL010000009.1:15116401-15140064 GCA_035590515.1 Trichilia minutiflora
AATCAAACATAGTAAAATATGGCATCATATACATGTCTAGAAAATCAATATAATATCATATATGTATAGCCTCTCGATCTATAAGATCTCATCCACTCCCTCGAAGCTGTATGGCTAATCCACAACCTTAGTTGGAGATGTGTGCCCATTTATAATATCCCTCGGTCTATAGGATCTCATCCACTCCCTCAGAGGTGTATGGCTGATGTGCAATCATGGTTGGGATACTATCATATCAATATAAAACTAGCATGCTATAGCCTGAACATATGAATTTCATCCATCCCACCTTGGATTGTATGGCCGATCCACACTATGGGGTCTATTGGATTCCACCTACTCCACATGAGTTGTATGGTCAATCCTCATCCATATATAATCAATAATATGGCACACAAAATCATAAATCAATAACAATAGCCCATTAAGGCAAATCAAATAGCTAGTGGCTCACAAGGCCAAAAATATCATCTATAGCTCATAAGGCCAAAATAATAAAACAAGATATGTTGGCTTATAAGGCTAAATCAAGTATAGCACCCCGACTATTTCAGTCAACTATACCACATTCACAAACATATATAAAATTGGCCTCCGACTTCATAATCACAATATCATAAAATCATCAAGCATAAGCATAATAGGCCTCCGACCTTACATTCATGACAATCAAGGATTCTCAACAATCCTAAAGCTATCACAAGCAAAGGACCAACTCGACCACCACACAACATACATCCAACGCCTCCTCATTTCAATTTTATATATATATATATAATGCTATCATTTCTAGTATTATAATTATTCATAATTAATATAAAACGAGACGAAGGAAACGGAATGTGTCCACTCACAGTACTGGGGTGAGAAACCACCCTTTGGACATTCTCCTCGTGCTGAAGATCCTTCTGTCTTGGTTATCATGCTTAGACATACATATAAACATAGAATCAAGATCTGTCATAATGTGCGTGCATAATGCAATGTATACTCATGTTACTCTCGTACTTTCTCTCTCTCTTTATTCTTTCTCTCTCTAATATACTACCCTATATAAAATCTCGCTCTATTTATAATTCCTTAGCAATTTTAATATCAATAGTTATCAAAGCCCTCTAATTTATCGATACCAATGATAAATTAAGAAACCCCTATCCGAGCTATCTATTCTTAGATCTACGTAAAATAATAGCTTAAATAGAGAGATTGATTGAAGAACAAGCTTACCTAAACCCGTAAACGATCTTAGAGCCCTTTTTTAGCTAGAATATCTCTTTTCAATTAATGTTTATCGTAACCCCTTCTCTGCGTTTCCTCACGATCCGACAGTTAGAACTCTGATCAAAGGAGGTATCTGTGCTCTGGTGTTGATTTTAAGTTCATAGGAACAAAAATAATAGAATTTGGTGGCGAAATGGCTAAGATTGATTTTCACAAGAGAGAGAAATGGGTTTCTGTCAAAATGAGGAGAGAGAGAGTGAAATGAAACTTTAGGGAAGACGATCCCCTATTTTTGCATATAAAACAGACCTAAAATTACTAAAATACCCTTCTAAAAATTCCTGGACATACGATATGTCACCATGTATCGATACATGCTCCTATGTATTGATACATACCCACGTAAAAGTCCCCAAAATAGTTAAAGTATCGATACATGCTCCTCATGTATCGATACTTCCTCATACAAAAATGTCCATGGTTGTCAAGGTATCGATACATGGCCCCCATATATCAATGCTTTCAGTCGGGGATGATCTCCAGGCTCAAAAATATCCTGAGTATCGATTACTATTCCCTAAGTATCGATACACTATAGCCTAAGTATCGATACTTGCTCCATATTGAGCCACACTGTTCATAGAATATCGATAGATTCCATTTTTGGGGCCATATATCGATACATCAATGCCCATGTATCGATACTTTCACTATTCTCAAAGCCAAATATCGATACTTCAATACCCCAAGTATCGATACTTCCCTTGTTCATACTATTTAGGACAGTAACTTTAAATGATCATAACTTTTGACTGGAATATCTTCACAGAACCCATAATATATCATTGGAAAGCTATCTCCGAGCTCTACAAAAATACTAGGAACTTTTTCTCAATTGAAGATGATTTTGATGTCAAAAAATCTAGTTCTTTCTTATAGACTCAAATTCTATACCACATACCTTCTTCCAAAAATGAATTCAAGTTATCACACCCTCTCGCGCAAAATCTACACACTTCTATATGTATGGTAACTTATGAGGATTTTACTACTAAGCCCATTATACTAAGGGACGAGTTTCACATTGTATCATCAAGGATAATGACATTACATGATTGACATATTTTATTGCTGTCAATGATTAGCATTCGACACTAATAGTTGGGTGATGAGTATCATGTCTCAAGAGCATAAATATGAGAACTACATTTGAGAACATAATACTAAACATGATCAAATATGATCAATCATATGGATGAATATCTATAGTCAATGATTAATCACATAGCCGTACTAGTGTACTATTAGTCCTTAGACATGAGACATCACGATTGTAATCTGCAATGAGACACATTGTTTACTTGTATATATTACATTGGGTTAACCATGCCTGATGAAAGAAACTTGATGGTAATGTATTCTTATTATATGAGAATAAGTGATGGTCAAGATGAAATCTATTGGCTCAGGTATTAGAGCTTGAGATCTTAGGTAGAACTGTCATCTACGACGATTAAATTTCTAGTCAGAGTACACGAATTTAAAAAAAAAATTTAGATACGTGGAACCTATTTATGGTTGAGGTTCTGATCCTATAATCGAGTTAGGGGTTTGACTATACCATGACCCGCACTCAATCAAAAGTCAACAGCAGAGGGACCTTACTACATGTAAGTACGATTATATGGGTTCATTTGAATTTCATTCTTTGTGTTTTAGAGGTCATGATATCTGGCTAGAGATCACTCATGATCATTGAGAACTTTGGTTATAAAGAGTTAAACTGAAGTGATATGAATGTATTTGTATTTACTCATATCTAGTTCATAGTGAACTCAGGAGATCGCACATAATAATTAGTAGTTGATGATGGATAAAATAATATCATTAAGTTAGTTAATGATATTTTGTATTAACGAAAAATATATTGCTCAGATAAGTTGATTGGTAGGCAGTTCTATTATTTATAATAAAGAATACAGTTTTTCGACAATGATGAGCTAACACTCGTTGATTCAAAAAATATAATGGTATTTATGGAGACTTGACAAGATATATTTTGATATATCGAGTAATAAATAAATTATTTATTTATTAAATATTTTGTTAAGTATTTATTTATTGATAAATAAAGTGTTTAGTTATTAAATATTAAATAATGGTTATTTAATTTAAATGAATACTTAAATGACACATGACACTATGGTAGTTTGTTAAATGTCATCATCACAAATATTCCTAATCATTGCTTTTAATCCTCAAAGAATTTCATCTCGGGTCCTTAAAAGACAGCCTCTGGAAGAACCCCATCTCAGGATCCGGGAAGTCACCTTCTCAAGCAACTCTGTCTCAGGTCCTAGGGAATCAACTTCTCAAGGACGCGAGACAACCCTCAGGTACCAATAACTAAAAACTTTAGAGGGTTTGTGTCACCTCAGAATAAGCCCGTCTATGTCCCAGGAAAATGTAGGATTGGTATCCCAGACTCAGGGGCCTCTCAGGGCATCTCCTCTTCACCAACACGAATGCAACCTTCAGTCGAAAAACTCCCAGTCACACGCCCTCATAATAAAAAATGGGAATGATTACTGATATGACAGACATTATGATACCTTTCCCTAGGAGCTGCCTGTCCCATCCATCACCCATCTTCAGACGAGGTGACGACAACTGACCTAAAAGTCATAGTAGTGTTAGTCACGGTATTAATGGAAGGCGACTACACCCTTCCCAAGGGCATTAAAGTTCCATTATTCCTATTCTTCGATGTCTAGTTACATCATCAAGGCACTATATAAAGAAAGGTTCTCCATCAAAGAAGGGGCTTTAACTTCTTCTTCACTTTTATAGCCTTCAAAGTCTTGAATTAAGAATTGGGTACCCCCAGCAGGCCAGCTCTCAACACAGCCTTCTTGCCATTTTCTTCTCCTTGACTATTCTACTCCGGTTGGTTTATCGAAAGTCACCACATATTTTCTCATCGTATCTGACTTAGGCATCGGAGTTTCTCCGTCAGGACCCCCTCCCTGGGTGACTCCTAGTGTGTTATTGTCTTGTAGGGATTTTGAGGTGAAGCTCTGTAAGATAGGATCCGGTCAACCTACTCTCTCCGACGTGGATCTGACAATGTAACAGCCATATTTAAATTCACACCTCAACAAATTTAATAGAAGATGAAAACTCACTTGAATATGCTAAGGAACAAGTATCTGATGATCATTCATTTTTTTCAAGACTATTGATAAGTGATCTCACCGTCTCAATCTCATCTTAACTAAAGCCACTCAATTCTTATGATGTTCCTTCACTTTATGAAGCTACAACAATATGAACTTAGCCATTGTTCAGTAATTAACCTTCTTCTTACCCCATTCTCAAATTGGGTGCTTTTCATGAAGCTTCTAACATGTTTCATGGATGTGCTAAGACTTTTTACGGTGAATATACCATAATCCATCCAGATTTTGGTTCTTGGTTGACCACTTTTTTCTCTTTTAGTTGTAGTTCCTTTCTTAATCTTTATGCTTATTTATTGTTACTTACAACCCCCATAACCAAACTATCAGTTGTTTATGATTCAAGTATCAACCCTCTTCTATTTTCTTCACTTTGAATTATAGCCACAACTTCGTTAAAACTTGAAACCTCCAACGTCCTAAGAATTTGTATTTTTACTTGATCCAATTCTAGATTAAGTCCAAACAAAAAATCATAAACCCTATCTTGTTTAATACAGTCCTTCAAAACTACAACATCATCTGAGCTTTTTGTTTTTATCACACAGTAGTGATCCCATTCTTACTACAAGGATTTTAGTTGATTTGCATACTCAGTAATTGTCTTATTCCCTTGTTTTGCAACTATAGTTTTAACCTTAACCTCATACACTTGAGCAGCATCTTTGATTTTAAAATATATCTACTGAATCACATTCTATATATTCTTTGTAGTAACCAAAAACATACAAGTGTCACTTATTTCTAGAGTCATGGAATTCCCTAGCTACACTATAATTATAGAGTTTTTCTCATCCCATGATTCAAATTTAGGATCTCCTACTTTAGGACCTATTCTCATGAGATGGTTAATATTCTCTTTTTCCTTCAATATTGTACTAATAAATTAGGACTACTTAAGGTAATTTTTCTCATCTAATTTGTAAGAGGCCTAAATATTCTATAGTTCTCCTACTTGTTGAGATTTGATCACCTCTTTTGATTAAGCTGTGATGGTAATCTCTCTTCTTTCTAGCATCTTGAATAGTGGCAATTCAATAATAAGATTGAGCAGCTAGGGCTAGATAAGAGATTGGCTATAAAGGCCAATAAAAATTTAGGTAGAGATAAAAAAATTAGTAATAAAGACTTACAAAAATTTCACGAGATATTTAGCAGTGAAAGCCAAAAAGCTTTAAAAAAAATCTTAAAAACCTAGAAAAAGCCTAAAACTCCAATACTATGTCATAAGAAGAGAAAATTCTAATTGATAAAAATAATATTAACACATATGATAATTTATATAGAAAATATATCACTATCCTTATAATTAAAATTTCTAAATTAATAGAGATCCTTTATAATTACGGAATCTCCTTTATTTAAAATAAAAATAAAATAAATCATTAAAATAAAATAGATGTTATTTTTTAAAATAGCTTCTATAATCTAACATATTACAAATTAAGATAGACGCCAGACTTCTTCAAGTTCTACCCAAAACTTGTTTTCAAATGCAAAATTAGGAAAAAAAGAATAAAAAATACTATTTAAGAGTTTTATTCTTTTGTAATTTAGAATTCTTTTAGAAATGAGACTTTTACCTATATATATATAGTAGTATAACCATAAATTTAAGTAGTTCTTTTTGTTTTGGAAGAAAATTTTCTCTTTGAGTTCTCTTTAATTTTTTCTTTGTCGAATCAATGAAAATTTTGTAATTCATATTTTCTTGGTATTCGGTTGCGAATCCACTGGTCTATAGAGCCACTATCATCTGGGAATTGGGAAACCTACACAATGCAATATTTAGAGTATTACTAATATTCTTTGCTGTTTCTTGTAACGTGTGGCTCCGGTACTAGAAAATAAACTCTAATCAACAATGAAATGAAATGACTGCACTATAACATGCCAAACGACTAGAATGGTGATCCTACCTGAGTTATGGTTTTCTCTCATGAACGGCTGAGGATTTGATCTCTACAGAAAATTCTAATCAACAGTCATATTAATAAGAAGAAATGGATAATGGAAATTGTTCATTGTAGAATTATATATATATAACACTGTATCTTGGCCAGTTGGCTGTGACAGATGAATTTTACAACTGCGATTATAAGCTGTATATAAATATATATTACAATTGGAACAGCAAAAGAAGGAATTAGACAACAAAATTCTAGTAACTGTATTTGACTGATGTGCAGACTCTTTGAAATTACAACCAGACCGTATTGTAGATTCCGGATCCTTCAAGTCAATTTTTAGTGACATGTAAGGGCTGACTTGACTGGAAATTGAAGAGGGCATTTAACTATTTACAAGCAAAAGTTGGGAAAAATAGAACAAAGAAGGTCACTTTTCCTTTGATGCTAGTTGTCTTCCATATAATAAAAGGCCCAGAGTAGTGAAAGCAGACAACAATGTTGATGAGTAGCAAAGTGCAAGCAGAGCTCCCCTTAATGACTGCATAGAAAATTTAAGTCTGAGGGACCAATAATGGTACCATAGGTTATCAAAAGAAGGTAGCATAAGGAATAAAATTATCTTCAATAACCTTAGCAAGCAACAAAGCATTGTCATTTGCATACTGCAATGAGCTCTCTGGAATGCCTTGGATGCCTTGACCTAGCTCCCATGAAAGAATCCTACATTTCGATGTTTCAACGTATTTTTGTGATAGAAAATAATTTTCTGTCAGATCTATTAGTAATAAACTAAATCGGAAACAAAAGTAACAACTGAAATAGGAAACTTACCCAAAAATAAATCCAATAGCTGCTCCAATGTTGGCTTTTTCAGGTGTTACTTCAACCTGAAGTTCTCCGAACTACAGTTTGAAACAACCATTTTAATTCATCTGCTTGAGGTATCATCCACACAATTGCAGAATTTTCACCTACCTTAAACATTCTAGTTTCTTTCTTTGGTTGTTCATCAGTTGTTGTCGATGTTGAACTTACAGAGAGAAGCTTTCCAGTTGTAGTCATAGCTTTCGCAATCTGTAAACCACTAGTTGTATTATGCTTACATGAAGAAAAAGTTTTCCCATGAACTTTTAAATGTAATTAGGACGGTGTAACACACTGGAACTGACACAATTTTGTCATTTTTGGAGAAAAATGTGTGTTGAGTAAAGGAGATCAATCACACAAGCTAAATGACTTTAGATCAATTAATATGAGGAACAGAAATCTAAAGTTAAACATATAGCTCGTAGTTAATTGAATGCAGAATTAAGGGAGGGAAAAGGGGGCACATATAAATATCTAATTTCCTTAACTAAGGCATGCTTATATTCTATTGCAGTCAAATTAAGATCAGAAGGTTGCAGGTGGATTTTTTTAGAAAAAATTATTTGGATTTTAGCATATTCAACAGATTATATGATAGTTTATAGGGGATAGAAATGCTATTTAAACCACTTTGGAACTTTTGGAGAAATTTTTAGAAGAATATGGCATGCTAATAACTATAGAGATCTCCATTGAAAGTAAAAATCCATAACCATTGTGTAATGTTTAGATGTTTCCTTCCTGTGCTTTTAATCCTTCAAGCTGCACTTTCAGTTCACAAATTTAGAAAATAAAGCATTACTATAAAACACAAATCATAACGATAAAAGCAACCACGCTAACTTTTAAGTTATTGGGATACCTTTTGTAGTTCACCTTGACCATACTGTCCCATAGATTGGAACCTCCTTCCAGCAGATATCAACCGTTTGCCAAATGCTAAACAAGCAAATAGATGGAAAAAAACTTCAGAACAAACTCTTTAGAATGTATCTAAACATCAACTTCTTATGCTCTTGCTTACCTGATTTGGCACCGTCTGTCAAAGAGCTCTCTAACGCAGGTAGCTTATTCGCTAAAGTGTGGGAATTTGATGTATCAGCTAGTTCCCAAGCTCGAGAAAGATTTAATAGTATATTTCCCAGCTCTTTACCACACTGGAAAAGAAATATTCAGTAGAATCTAAGAAAGTACGAAAAATGGAGATAGATTTTGTTTACTATTAGCTCAACTCAACTTACTCATGCCTATTATCTGGCATTCTATTTGCAATTAAAATAATACCAATAATAACATAATATGAGATTATCCCTTTATAATATATCTTTTGTATAAATTCACATATACTGAACGTATCATTGCTAAACAACGAAAGAAGAATCAGTAACTTACAGTATCAATAGTTCCACATTACTACAAAATCCTAAATAAACATTAACCATTAAAGAGATAACTAACCTCATCAATAACTGGACCATTTGAAAGATCAAAAGCGGCGTCGTTTAGCTGCACCGCACCAACAGAACAAAAGCCAATACCACCTCAATTCCAAAAATTTCAACCCCAATATACAGAGCCAACTATAGAATGCACATATTAGACTTAAAACCATACAAAATTAACATACTTACATCTAGCCGAAGATCACGCGGTAGCTGTGCGAAATAATCTGACGAAAGATCAAAACAATTCTGCAACAACAGCCAAGAAAGACAACAATTAAACAACTACTTTAAAAACATAAAAGCAGTAAGAAGTTGTGTTAATTGTTCATCAATGAAATTGTTTCTGGAATGGGAACACTAATTTGAAAGATGCAAGTAAGATATGCTTACAGCGAGTTCTTGAAGGAGAGTTTGAGTGTTTGGTTGAAGGGACTTGGGGGAGTCTGATTCAGTGAGAGCGAATGATACAGAAAGAGGTTTTGATTTCGAGGAAAAGGGTTTTGTGGAGATTCTGAGAGAAGGTATATGGTGGATATTTTGGCGGAAGATAAGAGCAGGAGAGGAAGACAAAAAGAGAGAAGTGAGAGGTTGAATGAGAAGAAGAGGAGCCATTAAAGATGTCGAGCCACTGCCACTGAATAACGGATATTTTCTGGGTATTTTTGGAAGTTGAATTGCTATGATCTTCATATGCTTAGATAAAGGGTCCACAAGTGGACCCCACGACGGAATTTTTTGGATTAGGTGTGTTTTAGCCGTCTGGTTGGAGCAACTGCGGTGATCTTCCTCTCTGTTTTGAGAGATGAATTACACTTCCCATATATCACTATAGGACTTGGTTACAATACGTCATCGTATTGTTACTACCCGTGTTTTTTGAACCTAAAATTTCTAATATATTACATAAAAAATAGAAAATTATAAACCTTAAAATTATAACGTAAATTTAAGGAAATTCCAAAATTATTATATTGAAAAGTTTGAAATAACATATCGAAAGACTTGGTGGAATGATTTGTAATTATTTATTCCAGCTAATTTTTTTATACTTATTTATATTTAATTTTGAAATAGACAAGAATTTAAAAATATATTTAATCTTTTATTTTAATTTATAAATAAGTTTTGAAATAATACTTTTACAAAAATATTATTAATTCATTTTCAAAACGAACGAAACTTCATTTTCAATTTGAATAATGTTGAATTGATTTAGATATCAAATTTAAAATAATATCATATTTCTCATATATTATTACTCGATTTTATATTCGAATTTAAGAATACATTCTTTATAAAAGCTTAGAATAATTAAGAGATTTCAACCAATCTTTACACTCCAATTGTTAGCCAGCATGCTCTGCACTGCAATAGTAGAGACCAAGAAGAACAATTTTCAATTAATAAACCAACAAACATGATGAAAGATTTCTATCAGCGAAGAGGCATCATCAGAGTATAAATAATTTTCACAAAGCATAGCATGAAAGATTTCTAAAGCTTCTGACCAATAGCCATTTTGAATATAACCACCCATCATTGCAATACAGGCATCGACGTCTCTCTCAGGCATTTCATCAAACAATCCCCTAGCAATCTCAACAGTATTACTGTGGCAGAGGAGAAAATTGTGTACTACCACAAAGAAACTATGGCTCTCCAAAACTTCAAGAGAAGTTTCTAAAAATAACCCATTATCCTAGCTAATCTCTTGCCTCCATTTAGTTGAGCACAACAATATTTATCACTTGTCACCCCAGCTTCACTTTGATTTTTTATGCGATCAAGATAACAGACAGCATAACATCCATAGGTGTGATTCACCTCTTGCTATTTATTACTTGTCACCCCAGCTTCACAAAGAACGGAGATGACTTCCATTGATTGGTCCGTCCACCCATATTAGTGGTGAAACAAACCCATCTATGTTTTTATCTACTGTCCTTAATGAAAAAACCAAAAACCACATTTATATTAACAAGGTTTTATTAAAGAAAAATATAGATATCAAATACAATATTATAAATAATATAGTATACACGTTTTAAATTAATGAAAATAATTTATACTATCATTCAACAGAAAATATTCATAAATTGACTATGCTAAACTAACACAACATAAATACAAAGCTCAAACGGTACTATCACATTCACAGCCACCTTCTCCCAACTTGATGGGTTGGGTAGAAAGGATAACATTGCATTCAAGCAACAAAACTTAAAACAACAGAAATGGAATACGAAAGTTTAAATCAGTATAAAAAAATTCTCTCTTGCCTCCATTTAGTTGTCTACAGCTACGAGTTTTGAATGTTAAGGATGAAAATTTTGTTTCCATTCAAGCAGTTAAACAAGTTGATTTGTTGACCAATCTACAACACATCTATGAAAATTTTCATGGGTATAAACTTGCCTTTGGTAGACATCAATGCAACACAGGAGGTTGATTTCGCTAACTAAAAGTAGTTTCCAAAGTACAGATATCTCGAACAAGTCTATGAAAGTATGGTTAAGAGCTGCTATACTTAGATCGATTTCACTTGGTCGAAACCCCCAACCTTAGCAACCTTTCTTTTCTCGATTTGACCAGTTAATGGGCACTGCATCTCAGTCCAGCTTATAGGAACCATGGCTCCACCTACAACAGACCACATAATATCATGATGTGTTGTATCATGTATATCCAAGTAAATTGTTCAGCAGGCAAGTCCATTTCACATGCTTGATGAAAATTGAACACAACAATATCATAAAATGTCATAATGAGTTCTTCCATAAAGTTATACTGGAATATTTTCACATAGGTTTGATTTCAGCTTGGATTATTCATAACTAACGTACATACGTTCTATGGTTAACACATTAAATGCATTTATGATGCAAATAACACTGATTGCTTCTTGTAAAATCCAGTAAATCTAGGTACGAACAATATTTAGATCAAGTTCCTGTAGATTACAAACAAGCTTACCAGCTGTACTCTCTGCCGAGACAACACCCAGTTCATTTTTTGCAGTGGATAGAAAATATGCCCTCGCATCTCCAAGGGACAGCTTATCGCAGGGATTGAGTTAAGGTCTTTATTTTGAGTATTAAACATATGTAAAGACAAATGAAAGTACAAATGATGTCATACAAAAAGAGATCCTCAAAACAACTGTATAACACGATCATATCCTTTCTAGATCTATATATTTCCACGTTATTCTTCGTATGTAATGATCTCAATCCACCCCATGCCATTATTTTTTGACATATTACAACAAGATTTGAGTATATACCATGCCATGAATGTGCATTTATTCCATTCTCCCACTTTTAATCAGAATTACCAACTTGAACAATCATCTAATTATTTAGGCAAATCAGTATCAGAAACCCCACTCCACCACCCAAATAACAAGGAAAAAAGAATTGTGCAAGATGTATGTTTTATTTTCAATCTGCTTGCAAAATGTTACCGGCTAATGTTAAACTAGATGTCAGTGATTAGAAAAGGATCTCAAAATATAAAGGATACCACCAAAGCTCTAACAATGTCACCAGGCCGAAATGACAAATGCATATCTACTTTGTCAATCTCAGTAGCTCTAACATCTTGCTGCCTGTTAAAATAGAGATTATGAATCTTGAAACATGATTATGAAATCCAGTCTAAATAGTACAAATTTATTGAGCATGTGAACTTCTGAAAACCATTATTGAAGACAAGTGGTGTCACCATCTGAAGATTTTTATATAGTGGTTATGATAGATTTCGTGCAATAAGAACTTTCCAATAAATTAAAGTAAGACATGTAAAGAGGCCCTATAAACAGAAAAAAATAAACGGGATAACTCAATCAAAATTGATCCAGCACATACATAGCATCAAAACATTCAATACACCAAACAACAAAGATTGGTCATGCAAGAATGAGTACTTGATCCTATCAAAAGAAGAATTGTTATTCACAGAACTGACAGAATAAAACGGTGCCTAACTATTAGTGAAGAACAGATCATCTGAAAAGCAATAGAAGATCCATCTACTTCTACTATCTTACAATGACAACCTTTACTTCTTATGCGAACATTCATCATCCTGTACCGAACTCCTGGTTCATTGCCTAGTTAGCTGACTAGATGTTTTTTCTTTGCTCATGGTGGCTTTTACTAAGAAAACAGGATACGAAAACAGCAAAAGGGTTGCACAAACTGTTCGGTGGAAATATAAATTCAACAACGAAAACTTCTTCAATCAATCATCCAATTTCCATTGAAAGACTGATTCCAAATATTTACACCTAGCAGCAGCTGAAATGCCAAATCACATACAGGGACAACAATTAAGCATTTCAGGTGTGATAAATTGGAATAAAATTTCTAACCCTTTCCACTACCCATGTCCACCACTTTGACTACTGGTCCCAAGCCATCTCAACCCACAGAGACTGCAGATGAAAAGACACAAAGGTAAAATAAAAACCGAAACCATAAACAAGTAGGAACAATGTATTAGATCATCAATCTTGTTCAAACAGAAAGAAAATTCCTTGAAGGTTAGAGGCAGCACATCATTGTCTACAAGAAGTGCCAGTACACTATACTTGACCAAAATGATTATTGAGTATAGAATCATACATTGGGTCACCTAATGATATGCAGCCAAAAATACATAAGCCTCTATAGGGAACAGATATGGAGATTGTCAGTAATCCTAAACTGTTAAAGACTATCATTAAGCATCATTATGCAACCAACTCATATCCACATAAACAATGTATTAACGCTTCACAATTAAAAGACGAAATGAGAGAGATTACAAGAAACCTGATTATGCCACTAAATTTCTCTCTTACAGATTTGGGACCAACACACATAATATCAGCCGAAGCCATCTTGGCCATCACTTTAGTAACCTGTTGTAGGCATGGAAAAGAGGATGAGATTTTTATTTTGATAATTTTTAACATAACAGATCTACTTAATAGGTTATTAACAGTGAAAAGAGATGATACATAGGACTGTTGAATACAAAGACAGAAATTAACAATCTTGTCCTTCTCCAACTGAGATATTTAGGGTATGACTTTGAATATGATTTGTTGAAAGGATAAAAAGATGTTTCAAGTTTACATGAAATGGGAAGAAGCAACTACATAAACTAAAATATATATATACCGAATCCTAATCTTCAATCTCTCTAAGGCGAGGTACTCAAAAGAGCATGCAACAATTTGATATAACAAAGCAATAAAGGAAACCCCGAGAAGGATCTAACAGTGTCACTTAACAAAATAAGTCCCCACACAAAAACACAATTAACATTGATTTTTATTTTTTGAACAGTTATTTGAATCAATGAACTGAAGTATGCATACCTTTTAATAATATTAAACAGACAAACATGGATAAATGAAAAAAGAAGCTTACTCGGGCAATGACAACAGAACCAGGCTCCGGAACAGCGCCATGGGCCTTGTGACCTGTTACTTCCAAAGTTGGTCTCTACAAATAATCAAGACAAGATCAACTGATCAAAAAGGAAATAAAAGCAACAAGATTACTGTAGAAAATAAGCTTCAACCAAAAAACAAAAACATAGCAACTTCAGTGTAGCATCATTAAATTTACAACATTCCTTCCCAGGTCATTTAGTACGAATTTTTTATATGTAAAAAAATTAGTTAAATTACTACTTCCTCAAAACTAAATGCTTAAAGCAATTGCAGTTTCCTTGAGTATTGCTTACCATTTTAACTTTTGATTTCTCACTCTTCTGCAAATCAAAATTTGAGAAAAAGGAAAGTGATCCCGAGATCAACGCTTCCTCCCCCATTACTTATTATTGAAACTGTATTAAGATATTATAAACCTATAATATGCTGAAGATAAAACCCTACCAATTTTACCAACAGCTTATTTTCTCATAAAAGACGGGAAGTAAACAAGGAAATCAGACGAATATTCTGTTTCCGTTGTTTCCCCTTGCTTTACAAAGTGGAAAGCTCACGCCAACAACATTGAAAAACTGTATTGGAATTAGTCATACAGATTTGCTAATTAGTGAACCGCCGCAAATCCAAATGGAGAGGAACAAAAATATTGATTAATCTTATATACCATGTCTTTTGATTATCAGCAAGATTTGTTAATTTACAATGAATTGATGTTTAATATGCAGAAACCTCCCCAAACTTGCCTATTGTTCACCAAGCGTTCTATTAACATTGTTAAATTTTCATAATTTGCCCACTCTAAAAAGTTCCCAAATATTTAAGTCAAACTTTTCACTGCAAGCAATATGCACATCCAAATATGATGTCAAATCTTTAATTTGATATCATAGATGAAAGCTGAATGCCTAGAATCAACTGGACATTATAAACAAAGACTCATGACAAATAAACTCAATTATCAAGGCTCACCTTTCTATTTTTTTTCTCATTAAATAAAGTAAATTTGTGCACCTCGCCTCTCAACCATTTTCCCTAAAATACTCAAATTCCTCTGTTAATCTATCTTCCCTCCGTTTTCTCAGCAACCAATAGGTTAAACATCAAAACCCGTATGGTTATCTACATTGTCGAACCAGAAAATAAAAAAATCGAATTTAACCATCCTTAAGATCATTAAATACCTAATTATTTTTAACTTATATTCCAGCTTTTAGCATTTTATCAGCAGCCCAATTTCTTAGACTCTTAAAACAACGGGAAAATCATTAAAATGAAAGATAATACTTCATAAACTCTAGATTAATCAATACTACGATGTTACCCGATCGGGAGAGTCCGGGGTTGGGTATACAGTGCGGAGAACACCAACAAGTGAAGCATAGACCAATCCATTGTGCTTGGCCACATACGATCCCTTCCCCGCTTTCACTTCCGTAGCCTTCCCCAATACCTCTCCTGGTGTTACCATCGCTTCTTCTTGAACCATCTTTTGTGTTTCTGTTTTTCTGTGTTTCCTTTTTCCTTTTCAAAAGAAGTGCGCGAGAGGGGACGGGGAGAACAAACCTAGAGGTGGTAAAAAGACGAAAAGAAAAGGCCAGGCTCCATCAGTGTGGGTCCGGCCCGCATCTCCTGTACAAAGCCCAGCACAGCACAATCCATAATCTGTTGCAGACGGCTTGACAGCCAGTCCTATTAGACATAATATCACCGACAGATCACTTCTGTGTAGGTGATGTCCTTGCACTCCTAGTGTTGATGCGAGACGCATAATGATTTTCAGTGTTTATCGTAATTCTGGGCTATTTTTAGCATCTTTTTGTTCTGAACCTTTTCATCGCGTAACTAAAAAATTTTTTAAAAAAATTCTATAGTACCAATTTAACTAGAATAGATGCTAAAAATGACTTGGAGGCAATCTTTAGGAGCCTGCAATGGTGACTAGCGAAATTATACGTATTAATTAATTTTTAATCAATCACGATCATCCAATATGCTTAATGTAACTCTAGTGATAAGATTTGAGATATTATTATCAGTATCCTAAATTCGAATTATTATAATGTTCGATTAATATGTTAAAGTGGAGTTCTGATTTATTTCTGTACTTAGTATCATTATAGGCGGTCCTTATATATATATTTAGTGGTTAAGGTAGGATTATATAATCTATAATCGCGAGTTTTATGGAAGTGGATATCTATTCTCACGTATAATTAAATGCCATAATAATGACAGAGTATGAAAGACTTCAAATAAAAAAATGCTCAATAATCACCTAGTGATGGAGTAAAAGTTGACTAAATAAATGTTAGTGAATGTTATATTATAAATAGAAATTAAAGAAAAAATATAAAATTAATTAATATGTCATATACTAATAAATATTATCTAAATATATTATAAATTAAATAATTTTTATTATTATTGGTTATATTTTTTATATTATAAATAACGAAATACAAATTTTTTGTAAAATTGATATAAATGAAATCCTACTATAACATTAGTATAACGAAAATTTATCTTTTATCTCATTAAAAAATAGTTATTAATTTAAATAAGAAAGAGACTTATATTATACCATTATTTACATAGAATTCGATTTATATTTTCGTATTGAATAAATTTAGTTATCTTATTTATTTAAAAATAATAAAATCAATAAATCGGTTTAGATTTTCATATTGAACAAATTAAATTATCTTGTTCATTTAAAAATAATAAAATTAGTCTCTTTCAATATTCAAATTTATACGAGGTGATTATATAAAATGAATATAAGTTATTAATAAATGTTAAAAAATAAATGTTAAAGAAACCTGGCATTCAAATACAAAATATATAAAGCTAAAATTAATCAATGAAAATTTCATCTCACTATAGCAAAGTATTTAAGGTATAACTCTATAAAGAGAATTAAAAAACATGTGTTTGATGGAATTTTTTAAACCTTTTAATTTTACAGATTTTGACACTTGCATCAATTATGTTAAGGAAAAACTAACAAACATAAAAATATTAGGTACCAACAAGACTTTAGATGTTTTAGAACTAATATCTACAAAAACTTATAAATCATTCTCTAAGACTTCTTGGAATAATCAATAATAACTTATAATGTTCATAAATAATTTCACAATATTAATATCCATACCCACCTGTGGGTAACCCAGTTAGCAGGAGTGAATTTGGGACTGTGTGGTTAGGCGCACGGTCCTGGGTTCGATTCCTTGGGTTGTCCGCAATTTAAGCGGAGGGTCGTGGCGGTGGGATGCTGCGCTAGCCTTTCCCGAGGATTAGTCGAGGTGCGCGTAAGCTGGCCCGGACACCTTGGTTACAAAAAAAAAAATATTAATATCCATATCTAATTCATGAGAAGTCTAAATTTCTAAACATGTTCAAAGATTATAAGACTGAAATCAAGAATCAACTAAATAAAAGGATTAAATGTGTCAAATCTGATTGTGGTAAAAATTATTATGGTGGATATGATGAATTAAATGAATAACGTCTAGAAACTTTTGCTAAATTCCTAGAATCCTACAATATCATCGTATAGTATATTATATTAGGGAGGCATAACAAGAATAATGTAACAAAAAGATGAAATAGAATATTTAAGGATATAATAAAGAGTATAATATATCATTCTCCCTTACTAAAATGATTACAAGAGAAGTATTAAAGATTACAACTTATATAATTTAAAATTTTTAGGGATTAAAGGTTTAGAATCTTACTATTAAGTTAAGACTAGAAATGCCAAAACCTTTGAGGATATATTAAGTTTGCAAGCAGAGAAAGGATTAGGGACATTGTCTTTGAAGAGAAATATATTGATATTCCTCTAATTGTTTTTGATAATGACTAGGATCAGCTTTTATACTTGATATTATCTAAAAGACAACTTCGAACAAACTAATATTGTTAAATCTCTCATTCAAGATCAAAAGAGTATTCTAGAAGAACAAACTTTATAACTTCAATAGGCATTATCATTAAAAAAATCTACTAGAGAAAAAAGAAGTACGGTTCTAGATGATTGTGTCATTTTTCTCCTAGAACATGATGTTAATATCATAGTGATAAAAGATAGTCCAATCAACTTTCATTAAGTTATGTAAAGTTCTAAATCTCATGAGTAGATTGATGCTATAAATAAAAAATTAAAGTTTATGAAAGATAATAACATTTATGATCTCTTTTTATTACTTAAAAGTATGAAGCTCATTGGTTACAAATGGATATTTAAGACCAAAAGGGATTCAAAGGATAATATATAGAGATATAAGGTATGTTTTGCTGTAAAGGGTTTTACTCAGAAGGAAGACATTGATTGTAAAATAGACTTTCTTTATAGTATTATTGAAAGACTCTTTTAATATAATAATGACACTTATAGCATATTTTGACCTTGAGTTATATTGGATAAATACAAGTATTATATTTCTCAATAATGATATTAATGAAATAATTTTGTGTAATAAGTAACTTTATGTTAGAAGAATTCAAAAAAAAAGATTTGCAAATTAAAAAAAAATCCATCTGTAGGCTCAAGTTAATGTCTCGTCAAATGTATTATAAATTTTATGAAGTTTTGTCTTGTTCAATTTTCATATGAATATGATTAAGAATTGTATAAACCAGAGATTTAATGAGAGTAAATGTATCTCTTTGGTTTATAGATGTTGATGATATGTTGTTTAAAGATGTAGGTTCTCTTTTATATTAGGTATATAAAAACATTTAGATTGTTCTTACAATATATTAGGTTATTACAAAAGAGTTATATCATAAAAGTTAAAGATTGTAAATTAGGTGACATCTCTGTTACTAAAAGAGATAAGGTTAAACTCAATTAAAGATCTTAGAATAAGTTTTAGATAAAAGAGATACAAAAAATTCTTTACGCGTCAATAATAAAGAGTCTAATGTATGCTTAAGTACATACATGTAAAGTATTATATATGTTATTAGGATGCTAGAGAAGTACTTAAGGATTTTAGATTAGATTATAAGAAAAGTACTGTAGGTAGATACTTAAGGGATCCTGGATTAGATAATCAAAAAACTAACTTAAATAAGTACTTAAAGGATTTTGTATTAAATCATTTGGTAACATCCAAATAAGTTATATAGTATCTATAGAAAACAAAAGAATATATGCTTAAATAAAAAAAGTATATAAGGTTGAGATTAATAAAATTTTAATTTTAATTTTAAAATACCAATACAACAAAAATAGACTTATCAAATAGGCTGATAATTATGGATTGGCCTATGTAACCCATCATTTTGGTGAGTTAGGATATAAATAAAATTGGTTCATTTAATTACAAATTGATTGAACTCAATCCATTTAATCCGTGGGTTAAACGGAATGATTTGTTAACCCGTAGGCCATCTCGTTTAATTAAAAAAATAGAAAAACAAAATCTAAATCCAATGTTATAGTTGAGAATGATGATTGATTATTTTTAGATGTTAATAATGGTGTTAGACTTATTATTTATTAACATTGAGTAGTATTGAATTTATTAATATTAAGATTTGAGATCATATGTTTGGACTTGTAGTTGTTGATGAAACTTTTATTTGACTTGTTGAAATTTTTATGTAAGTTATAATATAGTTAGTTTATATTGTATTTAAATTATGGACTTATTATTATTATTGATGTATTGTATTTATTAGTAATTAGTGTATTTTATTTTATTTTTATTTTTAAAATTTTTAAATTCTTAAAGTTGGTCTGCGAACTGGTTTGTTTAAGCCCGTTAGCCTACAGACACATAATAATAAATGGTCTGGCTCTACCTAATTCGTTTAAGATTGGCCCGCGATAGGCCAGGTCAAATCTGGCTGAACCGTTCCATTTAATAGGTTTAAATAAAAGATTTACATCAGACTATATTTACTTACTAGCTAAAAGAGAAATTCTTTGAAAAAGTGTTAAGCAGACATCTAATAATGGAATTTAGTTATAGAATATTGTCACTAGAGTAAAAACTATAGATAATTTTGAAAGACCATTAACGATATTATATGATAATAAAATAATAATACTATATTTTGATAATAAGAAGAACTTGACGAAGTCAAAACATGTAGGCTTTAAGTTCCTAGTTATTAGGAAGATGATTCATAATAATTAGGTTTCTATTATGTATGTTGAGATAAATTTCATGATTATAGATTTGCTCATTAAGATATTGTTACCCAAAGGTTTTTATGAGTATATTGCTCGTATGAGTATTATATCTATTGAGGATATGAGATTCTTGCGGGAGTTTGTATTTTAGATACTTTTGGTTATACACATATTAAGGTTTAAGGTTATAGTAATAAAGAATTTTATTTTATACTCTGTATATATTTTGATCTCATAAAGTAAACTAGTGGAAAATAAATATGATTAGATCACATTACATATAGTTTCTATGATACACATCTATGTATGTTTCATATCATTTGGTTATATCAATATATGTGACTATTGATAGGTTTAGTTACAATTAAATGTAACAAAAACTCCTTTAATCCTATATTGGTATAATTGATGGATCGGATTATTTAAAAAAGTATTTCATAATGATAGTAAATTTTTTAGCTCATAAAGTTATTTTAAGATATAATTATAAGATGATACATATAAACTGATTAGTTGATTTTTCTTACGGCTGTCTAGCTTATGTTTTGCTTATTTCTGAGTTATTATATGATGTTTAATGAGTTTTTACTTGTTTTTGTGTTGTAGGGCAAAATTCCCAAAAATTAAGAAAATGTATATTTTGGATTAAATTTGTGTAGTTTTTATAAATTGGCAATAACTTTTTGTATAATGATCATATTTGGATGATTCAAGTTGCATTGGAAAGATGACTTAAAGATATAAAACTTTCATGAAGAAGTCAAGATCATTTGAAGTCGTTAAGTGCATGAAAATTGGGTTTGAAGTCAGCGGATAGGTGAAATTAGAGAGCAGAATTGGATACCCAAGTCAGAAACTTGGGGATGCAGTGCTAGATCTCTGTCCCATGTAGAAAGTTGGCATTACAGTGCCAAAAATAGGGCTGCAGCTCCAACTACAGTACCCAAAAACATAAATTTCTGGATTTCCTCTTTTGGTCTCCTAATGTAATTAGGTTTTAGCTTATTATAAAAGGAAAACTTATGGCACATTTTGGGGGATCTTAGACACCTTTTGGAGGCACAAATAAGTCAAGAACTCAAGCAAAAACATCAAGGATTCAATAACAAGTGAAGATTGGAAGTAAGGGTGGATTGAAGATTACTTGAGTTTTCTTCCTTCTTTCTTGTTGATTTTCTTTCTTTTATTGTTTTGACTATGAGTTATATAGACATGGATGTTCTTTTAATTAAATCATTGTTAAGCTAAGTTTTTGTTATAGAGATTTGATTTAGCCTCATTGTTGAACCCATTTTGATTTTCATATATATATATATATATATATATATATATATATACATATTTATGTTGACTGAATCGAATGTTGTTTTGATCTTAAAGCTTTTGAATCACTGACTATGGTTTTTGAATGAATTGAGAGTTAAGTATTGAACTCGAGAGAGTGATACTTGATTTAGACTTAGAACACATATGACTAGGGTTATTGATGAGTTCGGGAGGCTATCAAAACCCTAAATAACTCACAAAGGGATATTAAGATTAATGTGTGTCTTATTTTAGATTAAAATAGGGATATTACACTAGAGTGAGGGATAGGTTCACTTTCCTTAGAAGAGGGAGTGGATATATAATATGGTTTTATAAACATAATTTGATAAGGGCTTAAAAGAGGAAATTAAAGTGGGGTAGACAATAGGTGAAATCAATTCTCTGGGTCGATTACCCTTGAGTTTAGTTTTCTAAGGTGTTGTTAGTTCTTAATATCTTAAGTACAAGTAATCGATAATTTATTTTAGTTTGCTTTTATAGTAGTTAATTAGATAAAACTTAGGATTAGTATAATTGTAGGAATTAATAGTTTTTATCAAGTTCCTTATGGAGATGATACCCTATTTATCGTAGAACTATAACTTGACACCGTACACTTGTAGGGATATTTTATGTATTAGTTTTAGTGTTGAACAAGTTTTTAGTGCCGTTGCCGGAGAACAAGATTCTTGTTGATATTATTATCGAATTATTCAAGGCTTTAATATAGTTTTTTTTAGTTCTTTTGTTTTTTCTTTTCTATTTTTCTATCGCAAACTTTGAATTTTTGCAGGTTGTATAAGAAGATCAAAAAGTGTAGAAATTGTTGAGTTTGATCCAGAAATCAAACATACCATTAGAGGAATTCGAACAGCTAGAAGAGAAGAAGATAACAGAATGACTAAGGACCAAGAAGAGCGCAGAGCTATTAAGGATTTTTTTCGATCGATAGTAAGTAAAAACTACTCTGGGATTGGTCTTTAACCCATTAATGCTAATAATTTTGAGTTGAAACCAGCGTTGATCAACATGGTACAGCAGAATCAATTCAGAGGCTCATTATTGGAGGATCTTAATATTCACTTATCTATATTTTTGAAGATGGCGTGATACAGTCAAGATGAATGGGGTGCCTAAAGATGCTATTAGACTATGCTTGTTCCCATTCTCTTTATAGGATCAGGCAAAGAGTTGACTACAATCACTACCACTAGCAGAGATCACTATGTAGGCTGAGATGGCTAAGGTATTTTTGGAAAAAAAATTTCCACCATCGAAAACAGCCATATTACGACAGAGATTGGTGCATTTAGGAAGCAAGAGTTAAAGTTATTATATGAGGCATGGGAATAATTCAAAGACCTTCTCCGAAGATACCTATAACATAGATACTAATATTGGCTCCAAATGCAACTCTTTTACAATGGATTAAATAGGTAGAATAGAACACTCTTGGATGTTACAGCTGGAGGAGCTTTGATGTCAAAGACAGCTCAAAAAGCCTTCTCACTCATTAACAACATGGCATCAAATAGCTATCAATGGCCAAGTGATCGAGTTATACAGAGAGGGCAACCGGAGTATTTGAAGTGGATCAACTAATGTAGATTTTGACTTAAATTTCTGCATTATCAAACCAGTTTACGGCCTTAACCAATAAAAAAACAATGCCAAATAATTCATCTCTACTTGTTGGTACTTCAAGTCAAAGAGAAGAGCTAGATTTTGAGCAAGCTTAATTCATGAACAATCAAAATTATGGTTATCTAGGGAATCAAATGCCTAATACATATCACTTAAACATGCCCAGCCATGAGAATTTCTTCTATACCACCAACCAAAATATTCTACAACTATCACCAGGTTACTCACAATCGCAAGTAAAGAAGAAGTATTCTGTTGAATCGTGAAACCCGTCCCTTAGCATTATGGGTATAATAGTAAATCCCTCAAGAGTGGTCATACATACCTTCATGGTTAGATTGTGAACGAGAGGGTATAGAAAATGATAAATATATCTTGAATAAGATTATGGTGTTGGATATGAGCTTTTAAGAAAGATCTGGATTTTTGACCCCAAAA
>JAVXUL010000009.1:15150032-15163592 GCA_035590515.1 Trichilia minutiflora
CAAAATCAGGCGGACGAACTATCGATATGCACGACGAATACAAAAGTATGAACAGAAAAATATGATAAAAGTATGAATATACCCTTAAAGTACAAACACGGGTATCACATTTTTTATTATACTTTCTAATTTTGCATTACAATTTAATTTAAAATACAATAAAAAATTATGCATATAATAACTTTGTAGTTATAATTCCAATTTATTATGTACAATATAATTTATAAGGTAAAAGTTTAGAAGTGTGACAAAAAAAATATTTAAATAAAATAAAAAAACTTAATGATTCGTACCATAAGTGGTAAGTATGATATAGCATTACCCAATACTATGAGATAGTTTTGAAATATATTGTAGCCATCAAATAAAAGAACAAAATTTTATCTATAATAATAATAATAATAAAATTATATTTTATTTTTTTAAAAAAATATTTTTTTTATTCTCATAAAAATATAAATATATTACAATAAACAATTTTATACTAGGCATTAAAACCATTAGTCATTACCAGCCCCAACGAACGGTCCATTGGTTTGCTTACTGCCTACACTCGTTGAGACCGAGTTAGTCAACACGGCGTCGTTTTTAATATCCCATCTCACACTCTTCGTCTTCGTCCCGAAGGAAAGTTTTCATCCCTTCATTTTCGATTCCAAGCGTCAGTGTTCTTCGACTTCACTTTCGTAGAATCAAAAATCGAACTGAAAAACGACGATACGATGTGGTTTGAGATTCTCTGCGGTCTACTCTTCTACAAAATATGCAAGCGTATATTCTTCGGCGACGACGATTTGGACGTAGAAACTTCCGATTCTAATGCAATCTTCTCGGTTGCCAACAGGTGCTTTTCTTTTGTTACGGATTGATTACAATTTGATTCATGTGCGCATTTTTTATTAACTATAATTTGCCTGAATAGGAAATCCTCTACTCACTTAAGCTTAGTTATGCGCATTTTTTATTAACTATAACTTGAATTTGAATTTCAAAAATCTATCTTGTTTGTACTTGTTTTCTGGTTTCGGTTTGATCTTGTTGTTTGATATTCTTCATTTTTTATTTCAATATCTAGACTTGAAAAGCTTTACAAAGGAAAAGCATATGTGGGGCTACGAATTCCTGATCCTGATACTGGTTCACGACAGAGTATCGATATAGTTCTTGTAACTAAAGGGTATGTATTTTTTTTGGGTCTGTCTTTCTATGTTTTAATTTATATGATAGTTGATACGAGAGATTTTCTGTTGAAAGAGCTTAGTTTAAGTATTTGCCTTATAAGGGTGCTTGGAATAACCTAAACACATTAGAAAAAGTTATGATTTTTGTTTTCTTCTGCATCTCTTCATTTTCTTTCGGACATTCCTGGCAGTTAGATAAATTATTAGATAAATTATAGGGTCATGTAATTGTGACTAATTGTGAAAATTTGTTATTTCAGGGAGGCAGTGGTGATTTCTGTCAAAAATTTATCTGGATTTGTGTCTATAAATGGGGATGGCAACTGGGTTTGTGAAGGTGAAAGTAGACACAAAGCAGGGATTCATCCTGATCCAGTAAGTTACAACTAATTGACCGTTAATCACAACTATGAGGTCCATTTCTGTACTGAAAATGTAAGTTATCAGTTTGCAGCATGTTAATAATCACAAGGCTGCCTGCAGATCGGCTACTGTCTGATTTGGTGGTTATGAACATGAAAATACTGCATTGACTGTTCATAGCCAAACACATTAGTTATCTTGTTTTATCACATCTCCAACGTCTGGACTTTGTGCCTTAATGGGTACCACCATGTTCCTAAATGATAGGGATTTTCATTGCATTAATTATTTGTTTCCTGATAGCCTTCTAAGTAACATCCAATCAACCAAATATATGGAGCCTTAGTGTTTGTTCACATGATGTGTTGTAGGTTTTTCATATATCTATTGATATGGTTTCTTATCAGTCTGTATTGTCTGTTCACTTTAGTTTTCTAGGAAATTGTTAGATTAAGAACTAGAAAGAGGACTACATGTTCATTGCTGGTTTTGTCAATCATTCGATACTTTATTTCTGTAAATTTCTGTATTTCAGGTGGTAGAAGCTAGAAAACAAGCTTCAATTCTTGAATCATATCTTGAACAAAGAGGAGCTCCTCTGCCAGAGGGTTATTTGTCACACAAAGTAGTAGTTCCTAATCCAAAATTTCGGTATGTGCTTACATCCTTGCAATTGTGTTTCCTAGGAATGTTGATAGTTTATTGAACCAAAGTTAGGCAGCATAAGTTTTTCTATATTTTTAATTTATTTGATGAATTCAAATTGTGTAATTAGTACTTTACGATTTGGGTCGAATGTGAGCTTTCCCGTGAGCTATTGCTGTAATAGTACTGTTGACTTAAAGATTATTATTCTTCATACTGTGAATGTTTCAACAACAAAAGGACAAAAGGCTTCTTATAGGCCTCATCTTCTTGTTGCTCTATGAAAATTTTACCCATTAATACAATGGAAAGAATTTTCAGAAATTAAATTGCATAATTCAAAATTTAATTCACCAGATATCTCTAAACTCTGGTTATATTCTTAGCTTAAGGATTGGATTATATTTTTAAATAGTTGTGGCTGGTTTTCTTCTATGACTTATGAAATTTGGTTTTAATCTTCAGCTTAATTCACTTCAGCTACTTGCCTCCAGAGGTTGTTACCTATGAACAATGGACGCAACTGAAACCAGAGAACAAAAATATGGTTTCTAGTTGGCTTAAGGGTGCCTTTCGGGTTGGCAAAAAAGAGATGCAGGAATCCATACATCAGCAACTCAATTTCATTCTCGGAACATCTCCAATTTGGGATAGGTTTGATTCTGCCTTTTCCTAAAAACTTTTGCTTTTCATTTTTCCTTCATATTGTTATATTTACTGTATACATGTTATGGTGGGTAATGGGGATTCCATAAAGCACATCCGAATTGACTGGATTGTAATATTCTAATGTTTGCCCCCTCACCCACACACTCACCCACACCAAAAAACAGCTAAAGCTTTTTGTTTTCGTGCACTGAAGTGTAGAACCTTGAGGGAGCCATTCATTTTTTAATATATCATGTTGGATGACTTCTGTCTACCTTGTTTATGTTTGAGGATATAAATAGTTTTTATGCTTGAGGATATAAATAGCTTTAGGTAGACTGTTAAATAATGAAGAGCACAATGATTTTCTTACCCTAAGGTTCTAAGCCTTTAAATTTATTTTCGCTTTCTAATTCTTTCTTTTCCTTCCCCCTTGTCTTCTCTCTAGTTTCTTTCTCCCTGTCCTACATCCCATTATCCCATCACTTTAGCATACGTAGTATAATAATAAGATAAATGATAATTGTCTGAGTTTTTTCCAGCATTGATTTTTATATGTGTTAGATTGTTATCCTTTGAGAAAGAAGAAATTAAGTTCCTTAACTTATTTGCAGGTTGGAACTTAAGGACAATAAATATGTCCTAGGTGAATTTCTGGAATTTAAGGGGAAGCAAGAAGATGTCCAGGCCTTGAGATCTATCAAAAGATCAAAAGTTAATCGTTTGGTTGTCCAAAAGACAAGTATGTTTGGATTAGGTAAGCATTTATGGCATTTTCTGGTTGATAGTTTGTTTGATTACTCCAAAGTACTGGTTGATAGTTTGTTTGATTACTTGAAAGTAAACCTTTGTGGGCGCCAATAATAATAGTATGGTTAAGAATTATGAGCTTGGGATTTTAAAACCTTAAAAATTTATCCCTTTATGCATCCTGAGCCATCGTGAATCCTGATTATGATTTATATTAATTCTTGTCTGAAATGACATCCATAATCTAGAAGACTTAGTTATGAGAATTGAGTGTATCAGTGTTATCATGTTACTGTTATTGGGGTATTCAACAATTTGTCACACCTTGAACTTTTGCCCAAGTGTTAACTATCACTCGTACTTCCAATTGGAAATATATGAGCCTATACTTTGACTCACTGTTAAATTGGCCCTTGTATTGATAATTTTGCACCAAATCTAACGCATGCTTTTTATGCTACTATGGAATGCAATAAAAACGCTTCCTAATATCAGTGAAATTAAAATTCATCTACTTTCTACATTTTCAACTTTCCACCCAAATCCGTCATTGGATTATCAAGCTAGTCCTGATGTAAGATGTAAGTTAACATAAATGAGTGGAAGGGCCACAGTTTGCTGTAAATTGCATTTAGCTTTTTCCTCATTCATTTAAACTGTGAAGGAGTTTTGTGTTGTTTCATTATAGTTTGTCTCAGTCTCTTATAGAGCTTTTAGAGGCCTTTTGATTCAGGTTTTCTCATACCCTAGATAGAATAAGAGCTGTTTTTTCCTAACTAATTGTGAATACCAGGAGTGTTTCTAGGATTGCACTAACTTGTTCACCGTTCATAGATCTCCCTTCTTTTAATACAATTTTTTTGCTTTTGTACAAAAAATGTTTTTTTTCCCTCTCTTTCATGCGTTCGGTGAGGATATAGAGACAATTTTTTGGATTGTCAAAACTTTTAATGCAAATTACTAAGTCAAGGGGCAATCCAGCACCCAATCAAAATGTATAGGTAGGCCTTGCTTCTATGGGAAGTACAGGGAATGATCCCAAATAATCCTTTATATGTTTAGAGTTTAATTTTTGCTTTGATTAGGTTTTCTTTCTCCTGCATTGATACCACTTTGTTGTTTGGCCTTATGACCCATTTACTCCTTTTATTTAATTATCTAATCCAGACAGAAAGAACAACTGAGTCTTGATTAAATCTAGGATGTACAGCATAATGTCCCTTAACATTTGGTTGGTTTAGTCGTGCATGATGTCATTACAACCAAGACTTCTGGAATGCCGTCATAGATATCAAGGATATTTCATATACTATAATACCAAAAAGAAAAAAAAATTGGATGAAAATAAAATAGGTGCTTAAGGAAAAGATGTTGACAGATGAATTTATTAATTTTTTAAACCTAAAAAGTGAAATGAACATTCAATGAGCACTAAAGAGAAATGGATTGGAGCCAGGCTGGTGTTTTGTCGTCTTTACATATGAGAACAGGGTACTAATTATTTGCTGAGGTTACCGTAATAATTTTGTCGAACATAATGACCTTGTAAAGATGACAATAGCTTTTGCAGGTCATTAGTTTTGTGCTATCTTGCTCGGATATTTATGCCTAAAAAAGGGCATGTTGTCATTGAGTTATCGAATATCTTCCCTTCCAACATTTTAGGGCAAAGAACAACAAACTCATGAATGAATCCTCTCCTATTTACTTATTAATATGCTTCTGTTTTGTCACTCCAATTTCTGATATTACTAATTGTTCATGTCAAATGCAGCTCCTTCAAGACTCCAAGTTTTGTACTCATCTCGCGATTATCGAAGCGAAGGTGCTTCATCTTCTGAGTGGAACGAAGTATCAGTAAGATCGAATACTGAAGCTTTATTTCAGCCCCAGAATTCTAGCAAAGTTTGCAAGTTCAAGCTATCTTCAATTATCTCTATGTCATTGAGTGCCTAAATATATGCCATACTGAAATTTGAAGTGCATCACTATATCCATTATAAATAGTATTAATCCAAATGTGTACTTCGAATCTAAATCCTTTGTGATATCATCTGATGATGAGGGGGTTGCTTGTGAAGATGCTTAAAATTTATGAATAGATTTATACTTTATTCAATGAAAATATTTCAGTGTTTTATTTAATAATAATTTTATTAGGGAGTTTTGAATAATATTAATTAAAATTAAATGAATATAATACATTTACAATCCTTGGGCTTATTTAGAAATATCATAGAACTAGTAGATTTTTTTTAACTTAAATCTTAATTATGATATGCTTGTTTTTTAATTTAACATTTGAATATAAGTGTTTAATTTTTTTTAAAAAAATTAAAAATCAAGATAGTTATATCTATATCTTTATATGTAGCCTGTTGAAAAAAGATATATAAATAAATAATTTTTGTACTCGATATCAAATAAAATATAAAAAATAATAAATTAATTAAATTGAAATAATTTTTAATTAAAAGTTTTAAGGAATGAATTTGAGGAAGAGGGAATCCATCAAAAAAATATTTTTGTTTTTGTGAAGTAAATAAAATTGATTAATTTTATTAAATAATGAAATAAATTAATTAATTGAAAATATTTTTTTAGAAAACATTTGTCAAAATTATTCCTCTTTACATCCATCCAGCAAAATAGCAAAACAAAACGAAGGTTTATTTAAAACCCTCAAGAGGTAGCCTGGTGGTGGAGGATTGGATTTGAGACCTCAAGGTCATATGTTTGATTTTCATTCAAAAATTCTTTCTCTTGAAGTATTAAGGTGGTCAAGTCTCGATTTTATTCGACCGTTTGGTACGGTCTGTTAGCTGGGACGAACTGAGTAACTATTGATTAAGGGTTTGGATCCCATCTCGATGACGTTGTTCAAGGATAATCGAGGACCTGGGTCCCCCTGGTATTTTCTCCCGAGGTGTTGACTGGTGGTCTAGAGTTTTCGGGTTTCCAAAAAAAAAAAATCTAATTTAAGGGAAATATTCAATTAATAGAATTATGTTGTGTTTATAATTTTTTACAATATTTTTATTTTATATGAATTCTTTTATTCATAAATTTATTAGTGACAAACTACAAAATTTAATTACTTGAAGTGATTATTTATATAAATGTAAATTAGAAAGTATTAATAATATTTTAATTCTCTGAGTTAAAATTAATAATAATTTTTCAAAAACCAACTCTTGGTATAAACTCATATGTATAAATTAATAGTATTGATTCTCAATTTGTTCATTTTATTTATTATTATTAATTACATTAAATTTTGTATTAAATATAAAAAATTTATATTTTAACTAAATTATATTTGATTAAATTTTTTAGTAATTGATTAATTTTTAATTTTATCAAATTTGAATAAAATCAAATTGTTATCTGCCAATCAACTGTTAATCAAGTAAATACGATGAATAATAATAATAATAATAATAATAATCTGAATATTTGATTTAATAATAGGAGTTGAGCTTTCTCTGTTTAAACATACAAAAATGGAGAAATGTATGTCTACAGAAGAAAAGAAGAATCAAGTTGAAGGGCCCCATCGAAATTTACCATCAATTTGTTTAATTTCTTGTTGCTTATTCGCTGTTGGTAAACTTTGGTATCCTCCAAACTGCATCCATAAAATCAAATGAAACAAATTATTAGGGACTTGTTTGATATAAATAAATAAAATATGTGTTTATTTAAAAATATAAGAAAAATTAAGAAAATGATATTCAATTAACCATAACCAACCTTAGAGGATGGGAAGTCTGGGAAGGTGGTAATATCCTGCGTGAGAGATTCATAAGACCTTCGTTGCAATTGATGACGTGGTTGAAGCAGAGATAACGACCGTACGATGAGACATCTTCAAAAACACAAATTTGGGAGTCAACGAAGAAACTTTGATCCACTGTAACAAACACACCATCTTCGTACATCTTGGCCGCTCCTTTTAAATATGGATTCGTGATCGTTAGATCTGGACTCATCAACAGACCACCGTTGATGGAAACCATGCTGATGCCTCGATCCATTGCGAGGGCCCACGCTGTCTTCTCTGCTAGTGTCTTTGACAAAGCATGCCATAACTGTGGGGAGAAGAAAATGGAAATAAATAATATATAATTTTTATTTTATCCAAAAAAGCAGACGACGTCGTATGATATAATACCTTGAACTTTTTACAAAAATTAATATCCGTCCAATTTCTCTCATCGATATCGGACGACGTCGTGCTCCGATGATCACTCCAGATGACGGCCGTTATAGAAGACGTGAAGACAACTTTGTCGATGGTATCCGTCTGTGCGCAAGCTTCCAGCACGTTGTGCGCCGCTCGAACCTCCACTTCCGCCGTCAATTCCTGCATTGAACGCGTGACGGTACACTTAAATAATTAAATGGAATTTAATTAGAGAGAGAAGGTGATTAATTAATTTATTAACCAATTAATTACATCATAGGTGGACAGATCAGAGGGAGGCTCAAAGGAGTAGAACAAGCCACAGCAACCCTTCAACGCATCCATTATACTGTAATAATCAAATGGGTCTACATTGAAAATCTTCAATTTCTTCTTGTTGTCATTCAATTCTTCCGGAAACTGCAATGTTCCTGAAATTAATTAATTAAAATTGAAAATTAGACAAGATTAGTTACACTGTTATTATAATAATTAATTAATTAATAAATTGGTTAATCTGGATTAGAAATTGAAACCTTCACGTTCAACTGTCAAACAAACCACATGTTGAACAATCTCACAAAAATATTAAATATTAACGTATAATGAATCTAAAACTACGTTCATTTAACTTCGTACTGCTATGCAATCCACGTATAATGAAAGCGATGTCGTTTCTTCACAAGATTCATGTATATCAAGATGAAGAACTAAATATTAGCTAAAATAATACAGAATTTTCATGAAATATAATAATTTATTATTGTTCTATGAATTTTTTTCGTTAATTTTTTTAATTACACACTAAAAAAATATAATAAAAAGTATAAGAATTCAAAAAAATAATTTAAAATAAAATCGGAAGGAGAAAACTTGAACAGATTAATAAATAAATATATAAAAGAAATTGAAAAGGCTCTGGTGTTGAACGAACAAACTAACCGTTGTTCTGAACGGCAGCGTTTACGGCGTATCCTCGAAGCAAGAGTCGGCGGACCAAGGCGGAGCCGAGGTTTCCAGAAGCGTCCATTACACAGACCGTCTTCGAAAAAGCCGTTTCATCGAAATCAGAATCTGCCGATGCCGGTGCCATTAACGACTCTTACAGAAGAAGAGGAAAAAAAAGGACTAAAATGAGAGAAAAACAGAAGGGGATGGTGTATATAAATGGAGAAGAACAGGCGAAGAGAGCATTGAATTATGTTGTTAAGATGTTAGCAGATAGTTGGGCAGGTGGTAGTTACCAAAATGTGAGACTCCTTATTATTAATAATGGAACGATGAGTTTTGTAAAATGATGTAATCATTTAGGCTTAATTGTAATTTCACATATTTGACAGAGAATACAAAGCAGGTCTAAGTGGGGCCCTATGCAAGCTCGTACCAGCTGATCAACTCATGTACATTACAAAAAAATGAAGAGTACTTATGGGTTGACTTGTTTCAAAAATTTTTATTTTCTTTATTTAGAAAATTCAAAAATAAATGATTTTACTAGAAATAATTGATTTTATTTTAATAAATTTCTAATCATTTTATAAAAAATGGAAAATAATTGATTTTACTTTAATAAATTTCTACTTCATATATTATATAAAAAAATATTATCATTTACCTTTCCTAAGATTTGAATTTATTTAGAGGGTGACAACATAAAAATAGATACTTATCTCTTCTTTTTTTGAAATATAATTAATAATTATGATATATTTTTATATATAATAATATATATAATTATTTATTATTATAACATATATTTAGTTACTTTTATAAAAAAATGATTAAATATCTAATAATTTGATTGTTAAATTATGAGGATAATTTAATAAAAATTACAAAAATTATTTTCTTAGATTATTGGTGGTGAAATGACTTTTTCAATTATTTAATTTTAATTATTAATTGTATAATTAATTTTTTATTTCTCATAATAAGTGTGTGTATGTGTGTGTGTGTGCATATATATATATATATTATTGATATGAGATAAAAAATAATTACATTTAATTTTATTATTTTATATAAATATAAAATTAATTATAAATAATAATATTATTAAAAAAATAGATAAATGTTCATTTTTATATATTAACCTTTAAGTAAAATGTTATTAAATATTAAATAAAGATATTAATAATATTGTTTTTAAAATATCTCGTTGATATATTGGTTATAATTTAACATATATAAATCATAATTTTTTTTTTCTATTCCAATGTGAGATTTTAAGGACGTTTTTTTTTCAATTTTTTTTTTGTCTCGACACTACTCAATACCCTCGTCAAAATTATGCTTCTATTTCAATATGAGATTTCAAAAATCGCTTTTTTTTTTTTTATTTCTTTTGTCCTGACATCACTTAGCACCCTCGTCAAGATTAGATTGTTATAGATCCATCAATTTTTATTGATTCGTCACCAAATCACTATTATTATATTGAAGGAGAGTTGACTTTAATATTATATTATAATATTTAATCCAACATTTATTAACAATATTATTTATTTTTACCTAATTTTTGAAGTTTTATAATTTTATTCTTAATAATTAGCCTAAATCCATCCCTAAAAATTTTATTGATATATTAAATTCAATTTTGCATACATAAACTAACAATTTTCTCAATACTTTTGTTTGAAAATAATTATTTTGAGATAATTGATATCCATAAAATTTCTTTTTGAAAATCTATTTTTTGTGAGTAAATTATTAATATTATATGATCACAAGTTTATATTTTAATATTTTCTTTAAAATATTCACTCTTTTGTTTTATGTCATATCACATGGATGATTTAAAAATATTATCTTTATAAATGAGAATTTATTGTTTACCATTTTTAAAATCTAAAATTTTAAATTTTATTACTTAAATAGTAATTTTTAAAAAAATTATCACTTATCTCTTGAATTTTGAGGTTGAATTACATCAAACTTTCTTAATAAAATTATAATAAATTACTAATTTATTTTTAAAATTATCAATAATTCATAAAATTTTAAGAATAAATAAGATTTCTTACAATTTTATTAAAAAATTTCGGAAAAAATAAGCCACAACTTTTAAAAATATATTATATAAATGACAAAATTTTAAATTTGAGGTAGGTAATGGCAAAGCAGTAGTAATTTTTGTGGGCCCTAGTTTGATAATTTATTCATTGTTTATTATAATTTTTATATGTAATTTTAAAATAATGTAAATATTCAACCTAAATTACATAATTGTACGTTGTAAAGCGGATTACGGGATATGAAATAATAGAATTAAATAAATATACATATCTAGTACACGTATAAGTCACATGATATTATTTTTTATTTTTTTGAAAACCCGAAAACTCCAACCGTTAGTCAGTATTCCGGGATTTGTTTGTCCCGAAATTTATCACGGGGATCCAGGCTCTTGACTACCCTTGGACAGCGTCACTGGGACGGGACCCAGGTCTAAGCCGAAAGCGCCCGTGGTATCCTACAACAGACAAGTACCCTACGACAGGTAGTACCAAACGACTGAGAAAAACCGAAACCTGATCCCCTAAACGCTTCAACAAAGATGACTTGGGGGAATTAAACTTGAGACCTTGGGACCCCAAGCCCAACCCCCACCACCAGGCCACCTTGGGAGTTCACATGATATTAAATAAAAAAAGAATTATAAAACAACCCCTCTTATTTACTTTTATTAAACTGAGAGAAATAGTAAATATATCCTCTCAGTCTCTGTATCAACCAACCATTATATGTAATAACTCACGTCTATAGTTAAGAGAATTTAAGTTTTAACAAAAGGTTGATAGTCCTATAAAGCTCAATATAAAATTAGAAATGTTCAAAAAAGAAAAGGAATAATATCTTATATCAAAAATCAAATGAGAATTCAATCACGATATAAATATAGAGGTAAAAGATATTTAGTCGAATGAATAATTTTGATCAAATAAAAGGTATGACTTATTTGATTGAATTGAGGTTCAAGATTTTTTAAAGAGCCATGAAAATTTTGATTGAATAAATCTGTCGATTCATTTAATCGAATGAATCTACATTCGATTGAATGAATGACTCGATTAATTAAAACGAATAAATAATCAAAATTTTTCAAGGATTTCAGTTTAATAAAAGACTTGATTCGTTCGAACGAATTGTTTGATTCGTTTGATCAAATCGTTTGAAAATATGAAGTGATGATCATTTTTACTCCTTTCAGAAATTTCCTTCCTTTATAACTCAAAGGCACTTTAGTACTTTTACATTCATATTATAAATATAAATTAATAATAAAGCAAATGTCACACCCAAAACTTAGGAATTAACTATGTGACAATCACTCCGAATCAAAGAAATATATTCTATTAATTAAAATACAACACGACTAAAATCTTATATACCAAAAATAGAGGTGAATCAATGCCAAAAATATCATTAATTCTCGAAATTAAGAATACAAGGCAACATATACGCACATAAATGAATCTTAATCCATGTATTTTATAATCGATTTATATTCGTTTAAGACATTTTTGTTTCGGTCATTTAATTAATTTCTAACAATTTAAAGTCAATTTAAACCTATAACTCATTCACTTAACAATCTATTTAGCACTATTCAACCTTATTTATTGAAACCGTTCTATGGATAGCAAATTCGAACAAAACGGTGGTTATATGCTATTTACTACGAAGCACGTTCTTTCAAACTCGAGTTTTCTAGCTATTCAATTATATAATCGTTTATTCTATGTCATAAATAACGCATTACAATTCAAAAATTCATGATATGAAAGTCGAATTATTCACGGATGAACATTAATCATAAATTACAAATTTGTTCTAAATGAAAATTTTATGTAACACTTGATCCAAGTCTGTCAACAATATTGTCCACTTTAGCCCAACCTTTGGGGCCTCACGATTTTATTTTTAGTAATAGGTTATTTTGAGAACTTTTCAAGGTCACTCATCTTGGTACTGCTCTCGTCCAAACACGCTTAACTGCATAGTTCTTGGAGTTAAACCACCATCCATTCCAAAAGGTTTTGTTGACAACTTGATTCCAACTCTACATATATAGCCCAATAACTTTCTCTCCCATTCCGATGTGAGATTCTGTTCATCCTTGTTATCCTAGAAGCTTATCAGAAGCGCTCCTTGCTCAAACTCTCTCGGCCCCGGTATCACTTCCCGCCCTCATCGGACCGGGATGTTACAGACTCACCAGCTTTCGTCTGATTCGTCCCTAAATCACCACCATCGTACTGGAGGATAGTTGACTCTGCTATCAATTATAACACTTGATCCAAATCTATTAACAATATTGTCCGTTTTGGTCTAACCTTTATGGCCTCGCACGGCTTTGTTCTTGGTAATGGGTTATCTTGAGAACTTCCTAAGAGGTCACCCATCTTGGTACTGTTCTCGTCCAAGCACGCTTAACTGCGTAGTTCTTGGAGTTAAACCTGAAATCCCACTAAGGCAACCCAAGAGGGGGGGTGAATTGGGTTTTATAAATTTTTAAGCTAAACTTCTTACAATAATAAATTTTCACCACTCAAAATGCAAATACAAATAGAGGATAAGGAGAAGAGATAATTTGCACCAAGGTTTATAGTGATTCGACTCAACCCAAGCCTACATCCACTTCCTTCAAGAACCTCTTGAAGTTTTCATTATCAAGCCTTATCAACCAAGGCTCACTTTTACACACCGAAGATTTTACGGGTTCACCTCCCAACCTTACAAGTCAATCACTAACCCAAGTGATTTACAACTCACAAATAAATCAAG
>JAVXUL010000009.1:15163692-15176838 GCA_035590515.1 Trichilia minutiflora
CTTATCTTCAGTACTCAGCTTACCTAGTTTTGCTTTTAATCTTATGTCTGTGAGCCGTCTTACCAAAGATCTTAATTGTTGTATCTCATTTTTCCCTGATCACTGTCTCTTTCAGGATCTTATGACGAAGCAGACTATTGGTAAAGGGCATGTATCTAATGGTCTTTATATTCTAGATGAGTGGGTGCCTCGCTCTGTTGCTTGTTCTGGTATTATGTCTCCATTTGAAGCTCATTGTCGATTGGGTCATCCTTCTCTACCAGTGTTAAAGAAGTTGTGTCCTCAATTTTCTGATGTACCTTCAGTGGATTGTGATTCGTGCCATTTTGCAAAACATCATCGAAGCTCATTGAGTCCTAGAGTTAATAAAAGAGCTGAGTTTATTTTTCAGTTAGTGCATTCTGATGTATGGGGATCTTGTCCCGTGTTATCTAAAACTGGGTTGAGATATTTTGTTATATTTGTGGATGATTTCTCTAGAATGACTTGGATTTATTTTATGAAAAATCGATCTGAGATGTTTACTCATTTTTCTACTTTTTGTACTGAAATCAAGACCCAATTTAATGATCCTGTGTATATATTACAAGAATATATGTCAGCATCTTTTCAGCATTATATGAACCAATAGGGCATTCTTCATCAATCATCTTATGCTGATAGTCCTGTACAGAATGGAGTGGCTGAAAAAAAAAATAGACATCTCCTTGAAACTGCTCGAGCACTGTTGTTTCAAATGCAGGTTCCCAAGCCATTTTAGGCTGATGCTGTCTCCACAGCTTGTTTTTTGATTAATCGCATAACCAAAACAAATTTAGTCAGATTTGAATCAGATCTCATCCAATTCTGTCATCCCCGCAAACTATCATTCATAAGAATTTACGAACTCATATTATTGCTTTTAATCATATTAAAAACAAGTTTGTTATAGATTTATCTTTAAAACAGATTCATGATCGCACATAATCATGTTAAAAATATTCATTAATTATACGTTTAATTATATTAAACAGATTATCATAATCTTTATTTAACCAGATCAGAATTAAATCTCATCTGATTCTATTTGATCTCACAATCCCCTTGTTTGATCGCATCAAATAAATGTAAACAGATTCTTCAATCGCAAAGAACATGCTTCAAATAATTTCACACCAAATCATATCAAAACATATACGAAACCAAACAATAAGTTTGAATCATAAGTGGCTCTAATATCACTGTCAGGAAATCGGAACCATACATGTAGCGGAAAAATAAAATTTTTTTGATTTCCTCACAACATCTATACGATAAACCTATTGTTTTAAAGTTATGAATCTGAATATTTATACTTTTGAACGATTTGACGATGAAGAGCCACATAACGCAAATGAACTCTGCGTCTCTACGGCATCCACATAACTAGGAAGATTGAAAACGAGTGTTAGATCTTGATCGCGTAACTATGTGTTTTTGTTCTTATTACGATTTTTTTCCTCTTGCAAAAACGAGAATAATGAAAACCTATGCAATCGCACACACTACAACGCAAATAAAAACTCTTTTTATATTGCATTTTAGGGTTAGGGTTTAATGACATAATAAGCCCAACATTCATATTGGACTTGACTTTACTATTATGAATCAATCCATTTAATAAAGTTTAAACCAATAATATAGCCATCGCTCCTTCATCTGATCCATTGATTGCTTTGATGGTTAAATTCTGAATAGAGTTTGTCAATGCCTTCCACTTTAGTTCTGGTGGTATATCGCCCCATCCGGTGAGGACAGGAATGACTGTGGATGATGGTGGTGCAGAGTATTTGACTACGAAATCATATTTTCTTGATGCTTCACCAAGGAGGACATACCCTGATTCTTGATTTTGATAGGCTTTATAAAAGGCATCTGATCTTTTGGACTTTGATTTCTTCATTTTCCCACACTGAATGCGTTCTGGTGCCTTATAGGATTTTTTGTGACTTCTATACTGACCTAATCCAATTTCTTTCTGGCATGTTGGACTGGAATGCTTGGAGTTACTGATCTTATGTTGTGAAACTGCTTCAGTAGGGTTACCATACTTGGTAATACCATTGAATTCTAATAATGGATTAACTTCTTCGGCAATCAGTATTATGTTTTCTGGGTCTTACTCTTTGTTATTACATTGACTAACCATCCTTGTATGGCATCAACCAACAACTCAGAAAAAGTCTCATCTAAAGCATCTTTAACATCTATTATGTCTTTGATAGGATGGATTATTTGCTCACCCTTATACATAATCTCTGCCTGTCTTGAAAAAGTCTCTGTAATATGAGGAATCCTCATAGGCTCTATGGTATCCTCAAAGATTGCATCGACAGTTAGGCCCCCATGTGTAGGCAATGGATTGCTAGTGATGTTTGGTTGGGTTAGGTCAGAGGGTTGAGGGACGAAATTCAAGAGACCATCTTCGTGCAGATCTTGAATACGGTGCTTCAAAGCTATACAATTTTCTGTGTCATGTCTCGTGCCACCACTATGATTTTTACACCTGGTATTGAGATTATAGGCTGGAGGAAGTGGGTTAGGAGTCGGTTTTTTAGGAATTGGTGTTAACTTACCGCGTGCCACTAATTGTTTGAATATATCAGTGTAGCTAATAGGAAATTTATCAAAATGTCTCATATTTTTTATGGGTCTGGGTGTAACACTAGGAGCTTGGACAATGTTGTAGGTAGGATGGTATTTTAGGTTAGTCAAAGGGGTATATGATTGTGCATGGCCATTGGATGGATAGATTGGTTGATACGGGTGCATGTACTGACCTCTTGGTCTCAAAGAATTGTTTGAAGGAATGTATGTGGGTTGCAACACTGTATTAGTGTGAAGGGGAGTTGGGTTTTCATATACTGCACCTACAACTGCCCTAGGTCTTCTTCTTATTTGGATTCATGTTTCTTTTTGAAGGATTTCCAACCCCTCCTGAATTTTGCCATTATTCCATCATCTGCTTCATTAGGCTCATATCATCTATCTCTCCAGATTTAATCGCTTCTTCAATTCCTTCTCCTGCTGTTACGACTCCATGAAAACTGAAAGTAGAGCATACTGATAGTCTATTACGGTATGTTCCTTTCATAGTACGGATAAAAGTGGATACAAGCTCATGTTTTGTTAAGGGAGGTTGAACTTGTGATGCCAATGTACGCCACCTCTGTGCATATTCTTTAAAAGACTCCTCAGCCTTCTTGCTCATCTTGCTCAAGTCTTCCCGAGTTGGTGCTAAAAGGTGTTAAATGCGTACTGCTTAAGGAATGCAATTGTCAAATTATTCCAAGATTTGATTTTATTCTTTTCCAGCTTTCTTGAAAGAAATGTATCATAAGAGGTTCATTATCAACGTATTGGGCCATCCTACGACAGTACATTGCTAAGTGCACTCTTGGGTACCCACTACCATCATACTTCGTAAATTCAGGTTTGAACTTAGAAGGAATCTCAATCTTTGGAAAGAAACACAGTGAGTTGATATCTATATGGCCATAGTTTTGAATTCCTTGGAGAGATCTCAGAGTATCTTCCATTTGCTGAAGCTTATCCTTCACCTTTTTTCCTTCTTCTTTTTCGGTAACTGGTGTGGATATAGGTTGTATTTTTGTAACCGGACTTTCTATAAATGGTGTGAAAATAACTGAACTTCCTATAGAAACCGTTATCGAAGCGAAAGTTAGTGGAGGTGGAGGTTGATGAATTGGATCCTTTTTTTGAGGATGGACCATAAAATCAGGAGGTTCATTTGGAATTGTTAAAGAAGTAGAGGCTCTTGTTGCTTATTGACTGACCATTTGAAATAGTTGGCCCAATATACTTTCTATTTTGTCTATACGTTCTTCAGATGAGTCTTTTGCAGGGATGATGATAGGATCTTTGTCAAATTGTTCGGTTATTTTTGCAGTGCGCGATCAAGTTTGAATAGGAGATCAAGGAGAAATCTTTGGTGCAATTTTTGATACTTGTTCGTGTGGTCCATTTATTAATAAAAAAAATGGATAAGTATTTTATTAAATTATGGACATGATAAATTTATTGATATTTTTATTTTTTTTATTTTTGGTTGGATAATGATCGTATATCGAGATTTCCAATTTAGGATTCTTTGATTATTGGGAAAAATCAATGCCAAAAACTTTATTACTAAGAATGCTTTGGTACAAATATGGCCTCTATCGACAAATTGGTAGAATTCATTAAGCTATCTTTGTATCCTTCTTAATGTTCTAACATAATTGGCTTGGTCTCCACCATACACTTCTATTTCTGCGTAGATTTCTCTCATTACTTGAAGTCCTCTGATAGCTTTTTCATAATTTTGCATCATAATACGCTTCATCTTGGTAGCCACCTCGATTTGTTCATCTAACAACTGGTGTACTGTTTCATTTTGCTAATTCAATTTACCGTATTCATTCTGAAGCTCTGCTCTTCATTAAATAGGGATCTCTATTGTAGTTGAGCCCTCAAATATTCATTTTCTCTCATGAAATCTTCAATGACATCTTCTTTATATCTCTCTAGTTTTTGTATCTGACTAGTAAGTTCTGCGATCTGTTCACTTTTTCCAAAAAGTTATTCCTTTAACACCGCGTTCCTCTAGTTTGAATCTGTCCACTTGGCTTTGACATTTTCCAATACACGTCTCATCCTCTTTACAACTTGCTTCATAACTTCTTGCTCTTCTTCCAACTTATGTTTAACATTAACCACTTTTATTAATTCTAACTTCAATTGGGCAATCTCATTATCCTTTCTAACTTTTAGCTGGCTACTTGTTTCTTCTCCTCGGCATTTTTCATCTTTTAATTCTCGGATTTGTCTCTGAAGGTCATCAATCATTAACTTCTGCTCTTTAACCAGTACCATATCTTGCTCATCTTCCTTTGGAAATATGGGAACCCCTTTAACACATTTTCTTCTCTTCAAGCTTCATATCCAATATGTATTTTGCCGAAAAATACCCTTTTTGTTAATGGTTTTTCCCATGCTTGACTAGCATTCTTGAGATTGTCCTTCGCCTCTATTTTAGTGTAGTGAGTACCCAAATCACTGAGTGTAGTTACATCTAACACACCTTGTTGATCTCCAAATTGTCGAGCTGCTAATTGAGGAGTATAACTGATCATTTCTCTAATACTTACAAGAGGAACTCAAAGAAACTACCCACAAGACTTGATATATTGCACTGTATTGAATGGTTTGGCTACCCATATGACATCATTAGCCCTCCAATTGCTAAAGTATGACTTCCACTGTCTCACTGCTCTTTTTTCAGTTTTCATTTTCATGAAAGCATTAAAACGCTCCACTGGATTAGTGATGTATCATGAGGGAAATATATGAAGGTTCTCCACTAAATTGCTATATATCCAAATAGTTAATAGTCGAACACAAAACCTGAACTGACCACTTCCTTTGTCTCGAACATGTTGGAGCTCTCGAAAAGTCTCCGTTAAAATGGCTGGAACTATATTAAAACGACCATTTTCTAATCTCTGAACCAGAAGTATGACTGCTGCATCTACATTTCCTTTAATAGAGGGAAAAAGTACTAACCCAAACAATCCTAAAGTAAATAGTTTAACTTTGTATTCTTCCAGACTTTGTTTGGGTGAACTATACTTCTCATAGAAAGAATTCCATCGTAATCCAAAAGTTTCCCCGTTTTCTCTCATGTATGCTTTAATATCTCCCAAGGGAATCCCTAAGTATCGTGCCGTTACTCTTCTCACTTCTTTTCGATCTGGCTGAAGTGCATTCTCGCAGGGAATATATACCTTATCTAAACCAGGTGTTTGAAGGATATTTTCATACTCTTCTATGGTGGGTACTAAATCATGTCCTGTGAAGGAGAAACATCTCATTTTGGAATTGTAGAAGTGAATCAACGTTTTGAAAACATCCCAATCTGGCTGTACAAACATAATTGAAGTAATCTTTCTATGTTTAATTGTGTTTTGGCAAATAATTTTTCCCATAAATCTCGTAATCCCGTAAGTGGAGTATATTTTATATGTACCATTATCATTTTATGCTTGTTCTCATCTATGTCCATATTTAATAACTTAATTGTTAAATTTAAATAAAAGAAAGAAAAAATTAGCATACCTTACTAACCCTGCAAACACAAGAGATTAATAGCAATGAAATAAATAACATGCTCCTTTTGTCCTAGATTATAGGTGTTTCTTAATCTCACAGGCGGTTTTCTAGGCTGGTTATCCTAGGGATAGTTTCTCATTTAGGCTTACTATTATGTGGTTTTCTATTAGATGTTTTCTTACGATCAGGCATTCCTCGTTACTGAGTCCTACATGTCTTGATACAATCGACGGTAAAATATCGACCTATTATGGTTCAAGACACATGGTAAACCTGAAAGGAGTGTCATAAGTACATCGAGTGGTATTCACCACGTCGAGTATCATGAACACCCATCTACCTAGAGGCTGGGTCTGCCTCTTTTGGTCAATATCCATGCAAGTATAGTGTGTGAAAGAGTATTAATATATATATAGAAGAAATATGAAAAAAATAAATTCGAATTACAAAAGAATAATTGACTTACAAAGTACTCTTTGCCATGTGCGAAAACAAAGTTAGTATTAAGAAAGTAAACAATCAAACAATACAAATCAATCCAGATCAAACAATTTTCTAATGGCTTAACCCTTCTTAAAAATTAATTCCCCAGTGGAGTCGCCAAACTGTTGACTTGAATTCGATCAGTTCATGATTGTGATATTGACTTTTTTGAGGATGCTGGTGGTCTGTTAGAGTGGGCTGGCAGCTTGCTAGAAGTTGAGGCAGTCATAGATACCCAAAAAACAAATACCTGGTGAGCAGTGCTGAAATGCCCAATTAAGCAGCAAACTTTATTGGTCGAAATCCCAATTCACCAATCGAGTTTCAGAAATTCAAACGGTCAACTTGTAGATAATATATATATATAAATTATATCCAAAAGCCAACACAATCCAACGGTTAAATTATCAGTTTCGGTGTGTTGAATTTTCGAAGATCGTTAGGAGAAAAAAAAACTGCAGGTTACCTCTGGTTCAATCCTCGACCATCCTACCAAATCCTTTGTTTACCAATCCAACCGTTCAAACCCAAGAAATCTCTTCGAATAATTAATGGTAAAAATTTTGGCACAATCCAATTGTGGAATAAAAATATATTTAATGAGGTAGAAATGCTGTGAAATCTAGAAAATCAGTCTAAACAGAACAAAAACAAATACAAACTTACAAAATTGTGCCTGAGATATTATCTGCTGAATCCAAACGGTCAAAATAAGAGCAAGCCATGGATGAACATTCCTATAAAATTCGAAGACAAGCCAACGGTGGAATGTTAAGAGGACCACCATCAAACAGACACTCCAAAATCTACTAGAAATCCATATTGTTTTTGCTGCAAATTCAGTCTACTAGAAAGTTGACCAAAAAGAATATTTTCCAAATCTGTTCGGTCGGTTTGTAGATCAACCCGTAAACTATCTTCTTGCAGAAAATCAGATCAATTTAACGGTGGCAGAAGAACTTACAGGTGAAAATGTTGGTTGTGGCGGTTGGAAATTTCCATAATTGAGAGAAAATTTTCTACCACTTTCTTCCCCTTTCAATGAACGACTCTTCCCCTTTTGATAACTGCATTCAATACTTTCTTAGGTAAGAAAACAAGAAGGAAAGAATCTCCCAACTTCCGAAACCATGAAAGGAATTTGCAATTGCCAAAAATTGTCTTATTCTCTTGCCTAACTGAATTCTTATTTGCTATATTAATTCTTTGCCAATTTTGAATTTTCCATTGCTAGATTACATCTAATTGATTTATTTCATCATTTATGCTATATTTCCAAAACTCTAACAAGAAGAATTTATGACTCAAAATTAATTTCCCTTCTTTTGTTTATATCCAAATTGGAAATGATCAATCTTCCTGGGATTGCAAAAAATTTCCGTTCCCCCCATTTGCATGTATGAAAAGAATCTTAAGGTCCAACCCACATGCATGGAAGCCCATGGACTCAAATTTTCTTTTTATGTTTTGCGTTAAATCAATAATTTAGAAACTTGGTAATTTAATTCTAAAATCGTTGCAATAATGTTCAAGCTTTGAAATCTTTGCACTTGGGTCCAAGTTTAAAATTAAAGGTACAAAATTGGGTTATGACAACGTGTTCTGGTTGTTCTTGGTTCATTTATCAAATAACACTAAGACGAGGTAGAATTTGAGTACGATGTGATGGTACTTCTCATATTCTATTTTGCATTGCATCTCTTGTTCTCACCCTTCAAATCATAGTCTTTAGCTATGCTCAGGTGATTTTTCCAATTTATTAAAATTATTTGTGATCCTCTATATTCTCCAGACTAAACAACATATATAGCTATATTTGGTGCACTAGAATGAAGCACCTCAAGGGAGCCGTTCACCTTTTGACATGTCATGTTGGATCACTTCTTTCTATCTTGTTCATGCTTAAGGACATTAATAGATTTTGGTAGACTCTTAAATAATGAAGAGCACAACGATTTTCTTATGATATGATATTAAACCCTCAAATTTATTTCCCCTTTCTAATTCTTTCTTTACCTTCTTCCTTTCTCCCTGTCCTACACCCCATTATCCCATCACTTTAGCTGTACATAGTATAATTTTCAGAAGATTGATAATTATCTGAGTTTTTTCCAGTATTGATTGTTATGTATTAGATTGTTATCCTCTGAGAAAGAAGGAATTAAGTTCCTTGAATTATTTACAGGCTGGAGCTTAAGGGCAATAAATATGTCCTAGGCGAATTTCTGGAATTTAAGGGGAAGCAAGAAGATGTCCAGGCCTTGAGATCTATCAAAAGATCAAAAGTTAATCGTTTGTTTGTTCAAAAGACAAGTATGCTTGGATTAGGTAAGCACTAATGCCATTTTTTGGTTGATAGTTTGTTTGGTTACTTGAAAGTAAACCCAACTCGTGAAGGCATCCTATTTAATAATTATTATGCTTCTGTTTTGTCTCTTCAATTTCTGATATTACTAATTGTTCATGGTAAATGCAGCACCTTCAAGACTCCAAGTTTTGTACTCATCTCGCGATTATCGAAGCGAAGGTGCTTTATCTTCTGAGTGGAATGAAGTAACAATAAGATCAAATACTGAAGCTTTATTTCAGCCAGAGAATTCTAGCAAAGTTCGCAAGGTCAAGCTATCTTCAATTATCTCTATGTCATTGAGTGCCTAAATATATTCCATACTGAATTTTGAAGTGCATCACTATCTTCATTACAACTGGTATCATTCCAAATGCGTACTTTCAATCCAAGTCCTTTGTGATATCATCTGATGAGGTAGTTGCTTGTGAAGGTATGTTGTACATATTTATTATAGAGATTGAATGAAATACAAAGATTTTCTATTATTTACATGTACAATTTGGAATTGAAAAGTATTTACGAAATGTTTGATATTAAGATGTTGTGGTCACACATGGAACAGAAAATAAAATATTAAATATTAATTAAAAAATGAGTGGATCTTATTAAAAATTGATGTTATTAAATATTTATTACAATTTTATTTTCAAAATTAAATGAAAGCTAGCAATACTGAAAGTTTTTGTAGTTACTTTGCATGAATGCAAAGATTTTTTAATATTTATATCTAGAGGTTGTCAAAAGGTTTATGACGCCTTTTTGTGATTGTGAAGTCTACTATATTTCCAAAGTAAAATTGGAAAAGTCTTTATTTTATTTTTTAATGTTTTTTTAAAAAGTTTGACTGAGATGCGAAATTGATTATTATTTATGAAACACCAATTTTATCTTTCTTTTTTACTCGAATTTGTGCAGTGGCAAAGTCAAGTTTCGACCCCTGACACTTAAAAATTGCTCCCCGTGATCAAATAATAAAGATGGGTTTGCAGAAAAAAACATTAACAATTTCAATTTTCTCAAGCTTGAAAAAGTTGCAAATCAATTAGGTGAACACTTAATCACTTATTCCCCGTGCATAGAATTAAAAATCAAATGTTCTACAAAAGCTGACATCACATGTCTCCCACGCTGAGAATAGTAGTAGTTTTTGGAGCGGTAAATCAGAGAGAGAGACGGAGATCCTCCTCTTTCATGATCTTGGCCACTGTTTTCCCCTCAAAGTTTCACCGGCTAGTTTTTCCTGCTTGGCCATCACTTATAAAGGCTTTTAATTGCTTAGCATCGGCTGGATTCTCCAAGAAACGACCTGTCATGGGATCGATTGGACGTGCATCACGTTCTCCACCTTTGCGTCCCATTGCTACCATAGGTGGTGCGGGTAGTAACCCTGCCCTGAAAAGAACGCGTTGAACAGGCTCTGATGGCTGAGCACCAACTGATAACCAATACCTGCAAAATCATAAAAGAAAAACAAAACTGGATGGAGATAAAATATTGATCTATTTTATGCAGTTTATTTAATAACATCAGTCATCAAAGTTATCAAAAAACATATACAAATGAGAAATACCTCATTTATGGTAGCAACGAAAATAATAGACCAACAAGTTAAAAGGTTTTGCTTTTTATTTTGGCTTGCTCAGAGCTTACATTACTAATAAAGCAAACTTGAGGTTAAGGACAGTGTTGAAATTTTTCTATAACCTGCTAAGACTTCTCACATACCCCATAAATTTCACAAAATAATTCCAATTAATCAGCCATATGAAGAGTATAGATGACCTAATTTTGAGTGTCAACATGATTCAGCCAACCATGGTACTAACAGTTGGTTGTCTTTGCCATGATTCTACCATTAAAATGAACATGCTTTCAATAGGTATCATTGTCAACTAAGAAATTATTGCACACGGTTTGAAACAGAAATGAAAGATAAAAAATCAACTTTAACACTAGGCTTCTTAGAAAAGAACCACTTAATGCGGGTTAACAGAATTTCCTAAGAAAGAAAGTATATTTAAGCCATTATGTGATCCAAAATTTTCAGGTTTGTATTCACTGTTAATTCAAAGAACAGAGTGTAAAGCAGAATCAAGGTCAATCTCTGGCACAAATATTGATCGTTTGAGGAAAAGAAAGGCCCTTCAAGGTGAGTTAAGTGACAAGCTTAGAAGCAGGTCAAAATTAAACGTTTTTGACAAGGAAGATCTACCCATCACTGCATCAACAATAGATGATAATTAACGCATACATTCGAATTTCACCTATTACAAGCATTCACGGATGAATTTTCACTCCCAGTTTTTTTTATTGTAAATCACATAACCATAGTACATAGTGTGCCTATTAAAGATCTTTTGCATACGGTACTCAATTGAAAGCATGGAACCAGAGTAAAAACAAACATCTCAAAAACAATATATAAAATAACAAATGCAATCAGCTGCACAACATCTTTATTCCCCTATCCAGATACAATTATAAAATATTGTCTTATACATAGTAGAACAACTCAACTGAAGTACTGACATGTATGAAACTAAAGTTTTTCTTGATATTGCTAACCATCAAATTAGTATCTAGAGATTCAACAATTACATCACAAAAGATAAACCGAAATTGGGAAATAAAACAGACAAAAGAATGACTTACTTTACTCTATCAAAATTAAGACCCATTCTTTTTCCACCATCTTGACCTGAAAGAATAAACATATGGAAACAATCATTATATTGCAAGATAACTACCATCCATTTGGTTGCTGAAGTTGAAGATTAACATGTGAAAAACCTTCATTCTCAAGGATATAAATACGAAGCTTTCATTTCTTAGAGGTTACAAGCAGAGTCTCACTTATAGTTGCGGAATCTAGACGAAACACTAACTTTCTTTTAAATTTGATCCCAAAATGGAATAGTCAGATTTTTTGTATTGGCTTCAATAGAGTCAAATTCTTGTTTATTTAGTAGTGTCCCCAGTTAACAACAAAATAAGATTCAATACTTTTAAATCTCATCAAAATCCCTTTCAAACAACATCCCAGCATCCAAGCAATCACTCTTACTAGCATAAGTATTATAGCTGAACATGTCATCACCACAAAGCCGAAAATACAACAGAAACAACTCGCTAAATGTCTTTGCTCAGTGAAAATATAATCATAAACCAAAAAAGAATTGCATTACTATGGTCACAAACTATTCATAAACCAACAGCTCACTCAACTAATCTTTCTATATATATATGTGAAACCATATCCTCTATTAGGGAAGAACCCAAATGACCAGAAATTGATAAGTCGAACACACAGGACAACCACATCCTTAGCTCCTTACTCAATGAAAATATAAGCATAAACCAAAAAGAATCACATAACTATGGTCTCAAAAATATTAATATACCAACAGCTCACTCAACTGAATGCGCCCATCTATCTATCTATGAAAAACCCAGATGACAAGATAAATCAATAAGTTGAACACACAGTACAATTATAAATTGGAATAAACTATTTATGAATATAAGATAGAAAACGAGAGACCTGGGAGGGGATTGTAATAACCCAAAACTTCGAGATGCTTGCCATCTCTGGGTGATCTGCTATCAGCTGCCATAACCCGATAAAACGGTTTGTTCTTGCAACCGAATCTAGCCAATCGGATCCTCACCACCATTTTCTCTTTTCTTTACGTATCTAACGACGGAACTAGTAACTAGTAAGGGCTCAGCTCGGGCTACCAGTTGTGCTTGCTGGGTGAACTGGGGTTCATCCACTTTGGGTTTGGTCCATATTTTGAACGACATGTCCTTGAAAGAAGGATTTATTACTTGCTTCCCCTCAAGTTTATATTTCTTTGAGGGAAAACCCTTTTTTTTTTTCTTCTTTTTTTCTCTCTCTCTCTTTTTTAATCCATCTGACTGTTTTAACTGTGAAATAAATATAGCTGATCACTTAATTTAAAAAATAATCATATTTGAATTTTTTTAAAATTTAATTAAGAATATAATATTTAAAAATTTTGATATCTTTATGTATTTTTTATGATGGAATCTTGTGATGATTTTATTAATTACTTGTATGTTTTTGATAATGTCAAAATAATTAAATTAAATTATGCCTCGTATTTGAATCTAAGTTGATTTATTTGATAAACGAGCATATACAATAATCACTTGGTCTTTGG
>JAVXUL010000009.1:15185368-15196519 GCA_035590515.1 Trichilia minutiflora
GAGTCATGAAGGGGTTTGTTCCCTAATGTACAATGCTGTTCGGAGAGGATGTTATTGGCCCACAATCCCTATGAGACAGAGCCACTCTCTGACTTAGCCGCAGGAAAGACTGCCACATCGAAAAAACATAGCCTGAGTTGCCAGCAAGATGACCAAGGGGATAATCGACGCCCTGACTTTCTTGATGCAGGATTACACTGAAGAGAGATGAGGCTAGCCAAAGATTGGGGTTAGATCTGTTAGATGGAAGGAGAGACGAGGGTAGCCCGATATTACTGGCTAGTAGTTAAACATCGAACCCATCGAACCCACCAGACTCAGGTATCCGCATGCCAACAGAGGGTAGTCTGATACTACTGGCTAGTAATTAAACATCGAACCCACTAGAGAAGGGTTCTTATCATCCACAAGGTGACTCCTAACACTACAGTCCCGGGTGAAGGGGTATTGAAAACTGAGAGGGAAGGGCCATCTAAAGTTGTTCAGGTACTAAGATCAATCCCGAGCGATACTCCATAAAAATCGTTCGAGTACCTAAAGTAGGGGTTCACAAATCAAAAACCCCGAGGGGTACTCCAACAATAAAATCGTGGAACACAGACAGACCAGAGTTTTACTGCCTATGATCCAACCCTTTTGACGACTGATCCCTCGATCCTGCGACTAGTGTCGAGCCTTCCTGCTTCGTCGAGGACATGCGTCGAGTTTTCATACTCTGCAGAGAATATGCGTCGAGCCTTCCTGCTCCGCAGAAGATACGCGTCGAGCCTACCTACTCCGCGGTGAATATATGCCGAGCCCCTCTCGAGTACTCTATCAGTATCTGACTTCGATAATTGAAACTAGCCCCATCTCTTATATGCGAAGACCTTAGGCCAATGGGACTATTTTGTCTCCGAGCCAAGGATATTTATTGTGGAACCATTTTGTTTCAAGGACCCATTGATCATTTTGTGCGTGGTCATATCCTGAGAAGACGGAACCATCATGTTCACAGGGCCCACGGACCATTTTGTGCGGGGTCATATCCTGAGAAGACGGAACCATCATGTTCACAGGGCTCACGGACCATTTTGTGTGAGGCCCAGTTCCAAGGACCCACGGACCATTTTGTGTGGGGTTATATCCTGAGAAGACAGAACCATCATGTTCACAGGACCTACGGATCATTTTATACGGGGCCCGATTCCGAGGACTCACGGACCATCTTGTGCGGGGTCATCTCCTGAGAAGACCTTAGGCCGACGGGACCATTTTGTCTCTGAGCCAAGGATGTTTACTGAGGAACCATTTTGTTCCCAGTCCAAATGAACCATCTTGTCCGGGCCAGCTACTTGTTTCAATTTCTCTTTTGCAGGTACCAGGGTACCTGAAAGAGACTAGCCACCTGCTATGTGCACCTATTATGTTATGAGGCCTTTTTTACGGTCAGGTTATCTAACAGACCGACCTGTAAGTATTCTCTTTCCTGTAAATGCTTCTGTTTGCTTTAATGATAAATGTGGTTGAGCTATTTGTCAGGATATCTTGTTGGATTTCTTATTCGGATGATTTTTCTGAATGGACACATCCTTTATTTGGGCGTATCTTTATTGGTTTTCTTATTCAGATGGTCTTCGCGAATGGATAAGCCTTTTATTTGGGCGTATCTTTGTTGGATTTCTTATTCGGATCATTTCTCCGAATAGACGCGCCCTTTATTTGGGCATATCTTTATTGATTTTCTTATTTGGATGGTCTCCCTGAATGGACGCGCCCTTTATTTGGGCATATCTTTATTGGATTTTTTATTTGGATGCTCTTCCCGAATGGATGCGCCCTTTATTTGGACGTATCTTTATTGGATTTCTTATTCGGATGCTCTCCCCGAATGGACGCGCCCTTTATTTGGGCGTATCTTTATTGGATTTCTTATTCGGATGCTCTCCTCGAATGGGCGCGTCCTTTATTTGGGCATATCTTTATTGGATTTTTTATTTGGATGATCTCCTCGAATGGACGCGTCCTTTATTTAGGCGTATCTTTATTGGATTTTTTATTCGGATGCTCTCCCCGAATGGACACGCCCTTTATTTGGGCGTATCTTTATTGGATGTTTTATTCGGATGCTCTTCCCGAATGGATGCGCCCTTTATTTGGGCGTATCTTTATTGAATTTCTTATTTGGATGCTCTCCCCGAATAGACGCGCTCTTTATTTGAGCGTATCTTATTGGTTTTCTTACTCGGATGATTTTTCTGAGGATTCTTATTCCGATAGGAGTCCTGAGTGGACAATGGACGAACCTTTATTTGGAGTCTTGTATTCGGATATCTTCTCCAAGCGTATGAACTCTTCATTGGGATATTCTGTCTTTCATTCGGATGTGCTCCCCGAGTGAATGGGTTGATTACTGGGATATTTGGAAGATTGCTTAAGTCACCCACTCGGATATCTTTTCCACTCAACATCTCTTCACTCAGAGGTATTCCCATTTGGATAATTTCGCTCAGATAGTTTCACCGAGTCAGGAGGTCATTCAGTTATCTTTAAAAAGTTGGGTACTCTTTAATACAGAAGATTCTTTTTAAGTGTTGTACTCAGAGACACATTGCAAGGCATATCACAGCAAGTAAATCCAGATAGAATGCACATATATGTATGGAAGTGGAAGTTTTATTAATCAGAATTTATTATTACAGAATATCCGACTCATGTCATTACAGAATGCTCGGCCTATGTTATTACAGAATATCCGACCCCCATTGGGCCTCATCTACACTTGTGGAATTTTGAAGGACCGGATCCACCTCCGCCTTCTCCAGGTGCGTCAAGGTGAAAGGCGTTCTCCTTCTCGATTTTCTGGTGTCATTCTGCCCATGTCGCCGAGCCTCTTCTGCGTCATCTGCATCTCCAAGGTCACCTGCAGTCAGAGAAAAATAACAGTGAAACCAATGGGTGAGTTTGGGGATGGGCCCAGAACTATAAGATGCACGCAGAGAAATTATTATATTCAGAGAGGGACACTAGAAAAATTAAGAGGAAGACCCCGGCACCTTCGGGCACCCCCCAACTAATCACTACTCTCTGAATCCCACTTGTCGTGCGTACATGTTTGGCACGATTGCCTGTGAGATTGACCATCCTTTTAACAAGGATCGTCATGAAGGGGTTAGGATAAAACTCCAGATATACTGGGATTCTTCAACTAGAAACAAGAAATTCATCAACCGAGCAAAGGCAGGGAAAGCATTAGAACAAGAGAGGCAGAAGGAGTATCTTGAGAAGTTTGAAAAGATTATTTCACAGTGGCCTTCATGATTTTGCTTGAAGAAAGGGAGGTATTTATAAGCAAAGTTCAGGACACTTCAACCGTCGATTTTGATCCAACGGGTCAGAAAATGCCACACCACCCGAAGATGGAACGCTAAGAGTCAGCTCTCTTCGAAATTCAAATAAGGTGGGACCCGCCCCGATATGTAATTATGATGGTCCGGATACCATGTATTCCCAGATTGGCTCAGCAATGGAGAGGGGACACGTGTGGGACGATTGCGTTCCCAAGAGGATAACAGAGACGTAGCGTCAGTCAAGCCAGTCGAGCAGAGACTGCACAGTTTTTAATTAAATTAATTATTTAATTAAAAACTGGGGGGCTAACTGTTGGGGGATTTTACTGAGGCCCAGGCCCATCTCCACGCCCTTGTCCAAGCCCACTACATGCACACATCCAGCAGGTTCTATTATGCGGCGTTGTTCTGAGAAGATGATCAGGCTAACAGTAGGGCAGTCTACTCGTCTCGGGTACTTTAGCTGAGACCACTAGTCGGGAGCACTTCTTCGAAGTCATGCATCGACAGCCTGCATTCGGGTCAGAGCTTTCAGTAACATGTACCCTCAGGGTCGGGGGCTCGGGGATGACGTGACAAGGAGCAGTGTCACAATTCTCCACGCCCTCTAACCTTGCAACAGGTCATCCTGGGCACGTCAGCCATGCAGCAACGCGTATCCTTGGGACCATCATTTGGCCACTTTAGCTTGACAGCTCATTATCTCCTCTATATTATCACCATCCTTTCCCACCAAAAGAATTACGTGTGACTTGATCCCCCCATCAAAGAAGAACCAGAAGAGAGAAAAGCACCAGGAGGACCAGAAGGGAGAGAAGGAGAACAGAGAGAGGAAAGGGGGGTACGTAGGTAGTTAGGTCTCTCCTAAGTCTAGTCACAAACACACCTAAAAAAAATCGATCGACCATCGCACCTCCGTCACGAGTGTGTTCTGTGTGTTTTGCAACCTCAAGTTCAAGGACGAGAAGAAGAAAAAATCTGTTGGTGTGAAAAAATCGCCGTAACGTTTTCTTGCATCAACATATAAATTTACAGTAAACTCTTATTTCTGTATCTTGTAGTTCAACACCATTTGTGTCCTTCTATTCAATTCTTAACTCACCATCTAATGTACAAAAGTGAAATCTGAATGATAATAATTATTGTTATCAAAATCGTGATTTTAAACAGTAAAATCAATCAAAATTATGATTTTAACAAGAAAATGATTTCGATTTTAGTTAAAATCGAAAATAGTAAAATAGTAAAAATATTTGACTGATTTTGATAGATTTTAATTAATTTTAATTAATTTTATTAATTTATAAAAATATTTTAAATATTTTATTATTTATATATTATTAAAATTTTTATTTTTATATTTTATATATCAATTTTTTAAATAAAAAATAATTTTAATTAAAATCATGATTTTGTATTAAAATATAAAAAATATTTTTGTTTTAATTAATAATAAGTATAATAAAATATACTATAGTATATTGTCCCATCTAAGTATTTCTGTAGAAGTGTAAACAGACGGTCTGATGTCTGAACTTTGTTGCGCTTCAACTTTATCGTTATCATCCCCATTTTTTCTAGCCCCTACTCGGAATTTTTCCTCAACTTTCTCGGCTCCCAAACAAAACCAACAAATGTCAACTCAAACCCAACGTTATCAAATCGGCTATGCTCTCACTCCTAAGAAAGAGCGAAGCTTCATCCAACCGTCTCTCGTAGCAAAAGCAAACGAAAGAAGTATCGATTTATTCCGCATCGATCCTAACAAATCCTTGATCGAACAAGGACCGTTTGATTGCATCATTCACAAGTTGCATGGAATCGAGTGGACTCATCAATTGCAACAGTTCTTGTCCAAAAATCCTAACGCACTCATCATCGATTTGCCTGAATCAATCGAAAGAGTCCACGATAGAATCTCAATGCTTGACATGGTTAGTCAATTGACAATAGATTTTGAAAACGAAATATTGGGTGTGCCGAATCAGGTTTTCGTTTCGAAAATGGACATTTTAACCCGTGATAATGCAATTGAAGGGATGAATTTGAGGTTGCCGGTTATTGCGAAGCCGTTGGTGGCGGATGGAAGCGAGAATTCGCATCAAATGTATTTGGTTTTCGATAACGAAGGACTTAAAAGGTTGACGACGCCAATTGTATTGCAAGAGTTTGTGAATCACGGTGGGGTTGTATTCAAGGTATATGTTGCTGGTTTCAGTGTGAAATGTGTAAAGAGAAAATCTTTACCTGATATTTCAGAAGAGAAAATAAAATCTTTGAAGGGTTCCTTACCGTTTTCGAGGATATCGAATTTGGTTGATAATGATAAGAAAAATGAAGAGGGTAACTACAGTGACGAGGTTAACTTAGAGAAAGTCGAAATGCCGTCTGAGAGTTTTGTTACGGAATCAGCTAAGGCAATGAGAGAAGCTTTGGGGTTGAATCTTTTTAACTTTGATTTGATTAGGGATGCTAGAAATGGTATTAGATACCTTGTTATTGATGTGAATTACTTTCCTGGTTATGCAAAACTGCCCGGTTATGAGTCGTTTTTGACGGAATTTTTTCTTGAATGTTGTGAACAAGAACTCTACCGTGGAAGTTACCGGTGGAGATGAATAGATTGGAAGTGTACTTGTTGATTTAATTGGCTCAATGAATAGGTTTATTGTTATATTCTGGACAATTTCAATCTGGATGGTGAAGTGAGATCTCAAAGGATGAAGTCAATACTTGTCGATATCATTCCAGTGGAATGGTTTTTTTTGGCATTTGTAGCTTAATTTCTGTACTCCTCTGCCAGTGCAAAATGTAGGTACTTACCTTCCCAATTACTTAAATTTTGAGACGCTCAAATATTAGGGATATGTGTTTCCATTCATAAAAACCTTAACTGTGGTATGCAGAAATTTTGGAATTTGTACTGTGTGGATTTTGGCATTCTTCCATATTTTTTTCTTCTATTTTTACTTGTTATTCTTGTTAATTTTTATTGGCTTGCTTTCTCTTTAGATAATCAATTCTTTTGTCATTACTATTTATATTATATTTCGGTGGTTTGCTTTGTTTTGCATTCTTATTGTTCATTTGCGTTGTTGACAATGATAAAGAAGTATTTAGTTCAAGGTTTCTTGCTTGCACAAATGATCTTCTTTTAGCATCTTAGCATGACTGGGTCTCGTTGGTTTATTTCTGTGGGTCAGTTGAAGTTTATATAACAGGGAAATATGCAAAAATAGCCATATTTTTAAATAAATTTTCAAAAATAACCATGTCATAAAAATGCTAATCAAAATGTTCAAAAATCTACTTTTTGGATGATTTTACTTGTACGAAAATAGGTTTATATGTGCGAAAGTGGATGTTTTTTCTGTGCGAAAACCCCCTTCACTTTCGAACATATAAATATACTATGTTCGAAAGTGCGTTTTCGCATACTGTAAAAAAACCAACTTTCGTACAAGGGGTAAAATTGTTTAAAAAACAAATTTTTAGATATTTTAGTGAATACTTTTGTGACATGATTATTTTCAAAAATTTATTTAAAAATATAATTATTTTTGGATATTTCCCTATATAATAAGAAACATTTCCTTTATACATGAACATTGGCAGCATCAGTTTTTTGTAATTCTGAACACTTAAACTTGTGAATTGAACAGGAAGAATTTAGAGAAAAAAAGAAGTAATTCTATTATATGCAGAATAATTAGCTAATGTTTTAAGGATAAACTCGTCCTTTGTGTATGGAAACTTCTGTATAGTTTATGACATTTGGCAGCACATGAGGCATCTGTCTTTAATATCTCTATAATTTTTTATTTGATGGTGCCATAAGGAAGATTATTTTATTTTCAACATCACCCAGTTAATTCCACTTATTGCCTGAAACATCCCTTCGCTTCTGAAGTGGATGATAAGGCTCTGAAGCAAAGAGGATATGGCATGAAAAAGATTATCGTCCCATTTTTACGTGATTGTGTTGAAGTTTTTGGGGTTTTACACTGGTAGGAAGCAAAATGAATAATTCCAGTCCATATCAGTGGTTATAATATATAACATTCTCAGGTATAAATGAAATCAATCTTCAGATGTTATTATAGCTCAATGTTTTGCAAAGCAAAACCCCCAAGGGCTTAGCCTAGTGGGAAGGATTTGAACTCCAAAGGAGTCCCATATTCGAATTCTGGGAGTGTCACCCTGTTGAAGTGTCAAGGGGGTCAAGTTGTGGGTTTTATCTGAAATGTCTTTCCGACAAACGACAGCAGATCAGTTCGAATGGTGTCTGTACTCGGTTCGGTATAGTAGGGTTTTGGACATCATATTAATGGGTTGATAAAAGAAGTAGTTATTCTCTACATTCGTTTGTCATTAGTGCATAGTTTTAGATATTATATATTGCTTGAGCATACTGCTGTATGTCAACACGGAATTAGAATTTTTATGGAAGTAGGCCTCCTGTCAGGACACTCCTTTCTTATATTTAGGGAGCGCAAAGAAGTGTTTGATTATCAAGATACTAGAAATACTAGAAATTGATGTTGCCATTGTCCCATTTTTTTTTTCCTATATTACTGTAAAGAATGTGATTGTATTGTTTAGGCTGAGATTTAAATTCCGAAGCAGAGGGGATCTTTGGAGCTCACCTTTTCCCTTGGCCACACCACACGGGGATACTTGTTTTACAAATTTTGCTCCAAAATGCATAATTGCTTCCAAATGATTGTGAATGTGAAAAAAGGTTATATGGTCCATCCTTCATGGAAATTATCATGTACTTCGATGATTAGTTGCAAGCATATGAAAAACTTCCTTCTAGAAACAATTTATTCTGAGCTTGTTTCCAGTAAATGAAAATGAAAAGCATTAAGAATTGTAAAATCTTGGTGAATTTGAAACGATCAGGACGGATTTCTGGTGCCTTTTGAGGAAAAAGTTGATGCAATGGCATACCACAACAACAAGATCAATGAGGGAAATCCAAATATAGCAAGCCCGAAGCTTTGAGGAGATGTTTTGTCATAGTCTGATGGCTTTTGTACTGCACTAACATTGGCAAGTATGAACGGAGCTCAATCTTTATAACAAGAGTGAAAAGTGAAATATAGTACTTCGCTTTGGTAAATTTTGACTTACTTGGCGGCATTTACGGATTAATGAGTTTTGATCAAAATGAGAGTTTGGTTAAGCTCCATTTGTGGCGTGAGTGCTAAGAATTTGGTCATAACAACTGTTAGGTGACTCGTCTTAGGGTATGATTGGTACTATCGACTTCTAAACTTTGAAAATGAAAACGAAATAAGTTTTTGGTATCTAGTGAGGACCACTCACTTTTAACAAATATTTGACATCTTTTTATTCCACCCCCAGCAGCTGTTGTTGATATTAACACACACTAAATTGGTAAGCGGTTATTATCTAAGAGCTCTTTTATAGCTCTAAGAGGATTTTAGGTAGCAATATTAGTAAATTAGTTTAATGCATTTTAATTGTTTTCCTGAAGTTTAATACATTATATGCTGCACGAGCTTTTGTTTGAATTTTTAACAAAGAAATTGAAGATCAATATTAAGTCAATTTTATTCTAAATTATGATATTTGATATGGAAAAAAAAGATGAGAACAGAGAATATTATGTGATAATATTATAGTTTATTTAAAATTTATTTTTATTATAAATAGAATACTGTAACTCCCCAGGGTGGCCTGGTGGTGGGAATTGGGTTAGGGAGTCAGGCCCCAGTTTTTTCCAGTCGTTTAGTATCGTTTGTCAGGGTACTTGTCGGTCAGGGTACCACGGGCGTTTTCGGCTTAGGCCTGGACCCCGTCCCCGTGACGTTGTTTTAGGATAGTCGAGGGTCTGGGTCTCCGTGGCAAATTCCGGGGTGTTGGCTGACGATTGGAGTTTCCGGATTTAAAAAAAAAAAAAAAGAGTAGAGTTTTGACCTTTTTAATATTATTTTTTCTCAAAGTTAGAGATCTAATTTTTTCTTTAATAGATTTTAAGAACTTTATGAAATTAATTTGTGATATTAATTTTATTTTATCACATTTTCATTGCATTAGTTTGATATCATAATTAGGTTTAGCATTGAAAACATGATAAATAAGATTAGTCTTACATATTAATCTCAAAGAGTTTTTGAATTTCATAAAAAAAAAAAATTTTGAAAGAAAATAATATTGAAGAGGTCAAAATTTTGCTTTGCAAAGAATTTAGTATTCTATTTATAATAAAAATAAAGTTTAATTAAATTATAATATTATTTTTAAGTTTTAAAAATAAAACAAATAAAATAAAATCCTTACAATGTTTTTTACTCTCGTCTTTTTCTAGGATCAGATACTATGATTTGGAACAAAATTTACTTAATATTAATCTTTGTTTTCATTTCTAAGAATCCAAACCAAAATCTTATGTCATATCTTTCTACTTATGAAAAATTGGCTCTTGATTTTGCTTATACGTATGGGCATATTGCACTATCTTCAACATTATAATCTTTTTTATTTGTAATTCTAAGTGTACTTGCATGGATATCATAAAATCATCTGATAACACTACCTGCAAACTTGTTGTGAATGATCTTCCCTATACCCATTTGAATTTGGTTTTTATCCGCTAATAATTTTTCATTAGAATTTTAAGTTGAAATGTCACATCACACATCCATAAATTTATGAGAAACTTATTTTTCGAAATTAACGTCAATTTTAACTTGCAACTTAAAAATTAAATTATTATGGGCTAAAATGCGCTCCTTTAATAATGAATTGCTTGAATTATCTTCTGTTAATTTAGTGTTATTTACAGAATATGTGATGGTGCCATATTTTTTGTCTACCGCATTGCATCCATAAAACCAAAACCAACATTGGGAAGCTACCTATTATAATCTTTAACCTCAATATTAATCTTGGTTTTTTTTGCGAACCACACACTTCAAACCAGTTATCTAATTCTAATTTTATACGTATAAATGAAGTAATAAAATAATCAAACTAAGTAAAATTAAACTTAAGTATATATGAAAAAATAACTAATAAAAATCTAAAGCATTCAATTTTTTTGAGATTAATCTTATTTAAATTACTTAATTTAATTAACTAATATTGATCTCAGCAAATTTATCTAGGGTAACTAATCTTATTGAAGAAGTGTTAACAAATTATTACAATAAGTTTTCTATATTTTTGTGAAATTTTAAATCTATTGAAAGTCATTAAGCCTAAGAAGTCCATAATACTACAAAAGTTTCATAAATATTTTTATCTTATGACTAATCATGGTTGAAATCAATTAATGGCATATTTAGTCATGTTAAGTATGCTTCCTACAAATTAACTCGTGATGACACAGTTTGGTGGGATAATTTACAAGCATCTTGATGAAGACAAGGAAAAGATAAGATTCGAGCATGGAGATGCATGGCACAAAAACTAAGAAGACAATTTTTGCCTTTTGTCTCTGACAAGGTTTTACTTTGGCGTTTCATTAAGTATCCACAAGGATTTAGATTTTGTCACACCCCATAATACCTCGAATATGCTTATATAAACATGCAACAATCATGGAATGTAAAATAAAAAAATATGTTAATATGAATGGAATCCATCTATCGAAACTCTAGAAAAGGGCTCTTGCCCGAACATGTTTATATATATATATCATTATCCAAATCCATTACATATATATATATATATATGTCAACACTATTTAAAATCTACAATACACCAATGTTGATAAAATACATACTGGGGCTATAAGCCCACACATCTGACTATGTACAATGGACCCATAAACCCTATAACTGCATGATGG
>JAVXUL010000009.1:15196619-15207450 GCA_035590515.1 Trichilia minutiflora
AACTAAAATCGAAATCGTTTTCTTGTTAAAAAACGTAAAAACGTAGATTTTACTGTTTAAAATCGCGATTTTAATAATAATGCCTATAGCTACTTGATTAATTAGACAGTTAACTAACCCTTTCTTCTAGTACAAACTAATTTTTCAACCTGTAAATGTATACAACATGTACAAAGTCTAATTTTTAACTTTCAAATCCTAAACAAATAAAATACTTTCATTCAAATACAAAATAATATAATATCGTCCGATAAAAACATATATCATTAATATGGGAAAATGTTTTGGAACCTACAAAGTTGGTGATAAAAAAGTAGAGAAGAATTGAAGAAGGCCACGATTACAAGGGAGTGATGAGGTGGCGGTGTGGCTAGTGCTAGGTAGTAAGTGTAGGCTTAGAGGCAGCAGCGGATGCGACCAGTAAAGGTCGATTCCAACTAGTGATAGGGAATGGTGGTTTGGTGACAATAGTTATTACGAATTAGGGTTTGTAACTTAGGATTTAAATTTTGGAATTATTAATTTATTTTATAAAATTGGAAATTTAGGAAATTATTTGACAGCATTTGATTACAATTTTTTTAATATCCTGACGAGTCCGGCTTAGCCATTAAAAGTGAAGTTAAGGCCTAATTCAAAACTTTATTAGAAATAGATTTAATTTGCAAAAATAATATAATATGATATATTTAAATTCAGCAAAAATAATATAGTAGTATTTTTAATTAAATTTATTCAAAAATAAAAACAAAATAAATTTAAATCTAATCAACTCAAAATCTTTCATTTATTGAAGACTAGTTTAATATTACCATTGCTCATACAATAAGTTATTGCGGTGCTTATAAAATAAGTTATCATTATTGTACTAAAAAATAATTAATTATTAAAAAAGACCTATTAAATATTTGGTAAATTGTATTATTTAAAATATTATAATTTTAAACGTGAAGTATAAATGTTGGTAAATTCTAGGATTAAAATACTATAATAATATATAATGATCATATTACATATAAGATTAAATTATTTATATTTTATAAATTTTTAAGAAATATAATTTAATAAAACAATGTATTATCACATATTTAAAATTAATAGAGATAATTGAAGATAATAAAATTATAATATAAAAATAAATTAAGTTAACATAAAAAAATTGATGTTCTATTTTAAATAAATTTAAATTTGTGTTACATTTATTCCGAATATTTTATATTTTAAATGTTCAATCAACAAATAAAAAATTTTAAATAACCATAAATAAATTAGAATATAGCTAATTAAGATAAAATATAAATCAGAACTTAAAAACAAAAAGAGAGAGAGAGAAAGATTAAAAAATAAGTCAAAACTAAAATAAAAATGTAATAATGCATATTACAAACATGAGATTTCAGTAATAATGAATGAGGAGATTAGTTAGTTATTGAGTTTACTTTATTCTAATCGGAGAGGAGATTAGTGTAAGACATAGTGTATGCATCTTACTCTTAGATAACAGTAGGAAGATGAGAAATAATACAAATTAGTAAATACAAACTTTGAAAAATAATTATAAAAAATTAAAAAACATAATTAAGGGTTAAATTTCATGATTCTTGAAGGTTATGACTATTAATTATTTTTAGATAGAATGTAAAAAATGTATTATGGTTTATTATTTTTGTTAAGGCAGGACAAATAATACATTCTTTTTTAAATAAGTTTTAGAAAATAATATTATAATAAAACCATACTTAATTACTACTACTACTAATATAATATACTGTTTGAGTTAGGTTATTCTGCTATAAAAATCTCAACTTTGAACAATTCATGGACCAGTCCAACCCATTCACCATCTCTTACATCTCTAAATAATTCACTTCAACTCTAAAAGGGAAAAAAAAATTACAAAAATGTAAATAAATAAATACCTAAATTCATAGTAAGTCATAGTAACTCATAGTAACTCTAAAGACACACACACACACACACACACACAAAAAAAAAAAAAGAATTGCACACATGTAAAAATCTCATAGTAATGTCAGTTATGTTAGAGACTTAAAATATTAAGGTGGAAAAATATATGGGCAGTAAAGATTACAGGTTTAAAATATTTGGATTACTAGTTTTTAATTGAGAAAAAATGGTTGCACCAAAATGAAAAAGCTGGATATAAAAATAAAGATAAAAATGAATTCGAGTCCTTTGTATGTAGGATTTTATTCCCATATATAGATATTACCGATGTATCTTTTAAATTTCTCGCATGTGACTCTTAAAGAATGGGATTGATAAATGATTTTTAAAAGGTTTCACATACAATCCCAATTAGTGAATTAGTGAATAACTCTTTGATTATTACTTTACATTGACATTATCTTAATGATTAATGTGTAAGTAATAGTTTAATATACAATAGTATCATATAGTTTTGGGGATTGGCATATGTCCTTTTTTATTATTTTATTATTTTTATTTTTAGTGAATTGTAATGATCAAGTAATGAGTCTCAAAGTTATGACTTTTATTTTGGGTTTTGACTTGAGGTAAGTCTTAAATTTTATCTTTGAATATAACTTTCAATTTTAAATAAAAAAATATATTTAATATATTTATTTTATAGATAATCTTATTTTTTTTTAAGATTTATTAATTAACCTAACCTCTAGACGACGGAGAGGGATACATCAACAAAACTCTAGTTTTAAAGAGTTATACTTCAAATTTTTAAAAAATAGGATAAAATAGTGAGGACTTCAACTCATTTATTTGCAAATGTGTTTAAAATACCCCTTATTTCTAGGGCATAGTTTTCCTCCTTTTCATCTATAGTAGCTCTTGTTTACTTTCCAAATAGTATCTAATAACATTTATAGAATCCATAATCATGTCAAAGTTAAAAAGATTCAACCCCGAAGCTTCTCTCACTCCTTCAGCTGATTCCATAACAAAACTCTTCAGACGGCATTTTGACTTTCCCTAAGTTAACCTCATCACTGTAGTTACCCTCTTCACTTCTCTTATCATCATCAAACAAATTCGATATCCTCGAAAACAGTAACAAATCCTTTAAAGATTTCATTTTCTCTTTTGAAATCTCAAGCAAAGACTTTCTCTTTACACATTTCACACGGAAACCAGCAACATACACTTTGAATTCAACCCCAACCATGATCGACAAACTCTTGCAATACAATTGGCGTCTTTAAACTTTTAAATCTTTCAATATCGAAAATCAAATGCATTTGAGGCGAAATTCTTGCTCCTATCAGCCACTAACGGCTTCGCAATAACCGAAAACCTCAAATTCATACACAAGTTGTATGAAATCGATTGGACTCATCAATTACAGCAATTCTCGCCCAAATACCCTAATGTACCATCATCGATTTGCCTGAATCAATCGAAAGAGTCCACAATAAAATCTCAATGCTTGATACTGTCACACAATTGAAAATAGATTTTAAAAATAAAACTAACGAAATTTAAATCTAATCTACTTAAAATCTTTCAGTATTTTAATTCGAGAATTTACCAAACATTTATACTTTACGTTTAAAATTATAATATTTTAAATAATACAATTTACCAAATATCTAATAACCCTTTTTAATAGCTAATTCTTTTTAGTATAATAATAATAACTTATTTTATAAGCAGGGCAATAACTTATTGTTTGAGCAACAGTAATATTAAACTAGCATTTAATAAATGAAAGATTTTGAGTTAATTAGATTTAAATTTATTTAGTTTTTATTTTTGGATAGATTTGATTAAAAATATTACTATATTATTTTTACTGAGTTTAAATATATCATATCATATTATATTATTTTTGCAAATTAAATCCATTTCTAATAAATTTTTGAATTGATGAATGTTAAAATTTTCGATCCATTCCAATTAACCCATCCATTAAAACTCGGTTTCAGTCTTAACTCCACTTTTAATGGCTGAACCGAGCTCGTTAGGATATTAAAAAAATTGTAATAAAACTCCCTCAAGTGATTTCCTAAATCTCCAATTTTACAAAATAAACTAATAATTCCAAAATTTAAATCCCAAGTTACTAACCCTAATTAGTAATAACTACTGTTACCAAATTGTTGTCCCCTGTCACTAGCCGGAATCGACCTTCGCCGGTCGCATCTGTCGCCTTTAAGCCTGCACTCACTGGCCCAACACCAACCACACTGCCGCCTCGCTACCCCCTCATAATCATGGCCTTCTTCAATTCTTCCCTGCCTTTCTATCACCTTGTTTGTAGGTTCTAAAATATTTTCCTGTATTAATGATGTGTTTTATCAGATGATATTATATTATTTTGCATTTGAATGAAAGTATTTCATTTGTTTAGCTTTTGGAAGTTAAAAATTAGACTTTGTACGTGGTGTATACATTTGCAGGTTGAAAAATTATTGTGTACTAGAAGAAGGGTTAACTAGCTGTCTAATGAATCAAGCAGCTACAGGTATGAACTTCATCACTTGTATTGCAGCAAATATTACCCTTAAAATGTTTTATATATAAATTGATGGCACTTATTTTTCTTTTGATGCTAAGCATTGATTTACTCATAAATATTATTTTTATGTTAATTTGATTTATGTGTTAAATTTCTAATTAGCTTTGGAAAGTGTGGGGTTTTAGAATGTCGACAGTAAATGGTTGTTTTCTGGTGTAATTGTTTTGGTGTTTATTATGTGGATAGTGTTAAACTTTATTGAAATTTTGTTTGTGACAGTAAGAAGACTTGCAACCATAACTAAGTAAGTGGGTTGATTATACTTTGCATTCTTTTTCTTATTACATTATATAAGTTTAATTTTAAGTTTTTAGCTTGTTTCTCTTATAGTTTTATGGTTTTAGAGTCATCTAGTACATATTGAACAGATGTCTATCTTATTTTCTATATAATTCTAACATCACACCAATAACTAAAACCTACGTGCATATATTATATAATACACTCCATGTATATATTATATAATACACTCCATGCATATATTATATAATACACTCTACATGCATATATTATATAATACACTGTGTAGTTTACATGATATTGTTATAGAAATTGACATGTACTAAATTTTAATCTTCAATTGAATGCCAAATCTTAAGGACTTGTGTCATTTTTCTAAAAAGAAAAAAGAAAAAACAGAAAAAAAAGGTAAATTTCTTTAATTAATCTAATGCACAAAGCATATCCACAAAAAATACGAGTCAGTACCTCCATTTGGCATTGCACAATTGACTCCAGTTGTAGGTGGATAATATCCAAATCCTTACCTGACCTCCAAAATTGAGGCCTTGGTAAGTTGCCATCTTTTAAACCCCAAACGCTATCTTGTCTCTCAATTTTAAAGTTAAAACCCTACTTTCCTTTCCTTTCCATTCCTTCCTTTCTTCCTTCATGTATACAACCATCAATCTACCACCATCCTTTTTTCGCTGGGTAATTTATTGTTCTTCTCTTTTTCATTTTCATTCTTTTGTGAAGTTGTGGTGTTTATTAGTTTTGTATACCTCATGCTTTGAAGATTTTCCATTGGATTTTTCTTTTTTAATTTTCCAATAATTTCTCCTCCACGTGATTCATATTTTATTCAATTTTTTTCCTCATTTGCTGCGTGTTATGAATTGGATTGCTGAAAATTTAGTGTGTGGTTGTTCATTATGAATCATTTACTGTTGAGTAAATACTACAGACCAATATGGTTAGTTTTATCTACACATATGTGCTTCTAAGCATTTCATTTACAGTTACTTGCTGAGCTTTGTCATTCATAATTGCTATAAATGAGTCTATAACTGTTTCAACGTATAAGAAAAGAGTCTATATAACTTATCACTTAAGTGAAATTGATTCTCTCTTCACTTTGTAATATTGATGTTGATGTTTATGACCAGTGCAGACAGCTCTGATCTTCACATAATTTCCATCTACTCATTAAAATTTTAATAACTTAAGTGAAATTGATTGTCTCTTCACTTTGTAATGTTGATGTTTATGTTTATGACCAGTGCAGATGGCTTTGATCTTCACATAACTTCCATCTACTCATTGAACTTTTAATATGGTTCATAACTTATTGTGGAGCTTCACAAAGAACTGTTTCACATTTGGCCTCATAGGTCTTACGATTTCTGATCGATATGTAAGCATTCTGCCTGTGCGTGGGATGTCTGTGTCACCCACATTTAATCCTATAACCAATTCTTTTATTGGTTCAATGTCTGGTAAAATTTTCATTGGGAAGTTTTGAAATTGTGCTAGAGAATTGCAATTTTCATTCTGTGATGGTAATTTTCATTTTGTGATTAATGTTTGATGCAGATGACTATGTTCTAGTTGAGAAGTTTTGTCTTGAAAAGTACAAGTTTTCTCACGGTGATGTGATAGTTTTCTGGTATTTCTTTTCTGAATTTATTGTACTTAAAAATATTTATATCCTCTCTTGTAGAATTTATACCCTTATTATGAACATTTTATTTCATGTTTATTCAATGAAAACAATTGAATGTCAATTCATCTTTGTAATGATTAAAATGTGAAAATTAATGTTTTCTTTCTAGCCAAGTTTGAATCTTTTCACAAATCTGTTAGGTTTGTGTCCATTCCTTAGTTATTATTCAGGAATAATCAGATTAGCTCTTGTTACTGTACTGAAGTTACGGTCTCTTGTTAGCTATTTGGATTTGTCAGCATACCTAGCAAAAGTAGAAGTTGCCAATTTAGGCATTAGTCACCAAAAAATCTTTTAAATGTAGGAGAAAAGATTGTAGCTTTACCAATGTCATTTATCTAGCAAAGCAGGTTGTGAATTTAAATTTTGCTGTGGATCTGATACTTGAGTTAGGCAAATGCTCATACCACTATCGTTTGATGGGTATTGAGTTATGTATCAAGTAATTTAACCTCGTGTCTTATACAGTTTTTCCTAGGTTGAGTTCTGTGGGGAGAATGTTTAAATTTAAGTTTGATTTCAGGTTATGAGTGAGCAACTATGATTGTTTTTGAAGTTCAATTGAGTTCTAGCTAATGTTCGCTTACTTAATGGCCCAGATCACTCATTATTATTGAAATGGAATGTTTTGTAAGTAATACATGGGCAAATCCAGAGGCATCTAAGATAAGCTTATAAGAATGGGTACATCGCAAACCAATGCTAAAAAATTATTATTTTCCCTTACTAAATGACTTCAGCCTTTTGTAAATGACTTTCCTTACATTCTAGGTGTTGCCTATTCTGACCAAATTTGCATCACTGCATTCTTTCTCTGACTTGCTGGATCTGAATCATATTGAAATTCCCCGGGATTTTATTGCTGCATTCTTGACAGTATTTTGCTGTTTGTCATGTGTCAAATTTTGACAGGTATTTTTATAATTAATGAAACATTCTATTGATCTGAAATCTCAATGCTGAAATCTGATACTCTTATTGCGTCAATATTTTGTAGCTCACCTGGCAACCACAAGGAGAAATTAGTTAAGAGAATCATAGGTTTACCTGGTGACTGGATTGGCACTCCTACTTCTTATGATGTGATGAAAATTCCCGATGGCCATTGTTGGGTAGAGGGAGATAATCCATCTTCTAGCATGGATTCAAGATCTTTCGGCCCAGTAAGTTATCCAAAGCAACATATTTACTAATTGAACAATCGTCAAAATTTGTTATGTGAATGATTACTACCATTCAGCTTCCACTCAATCTTTTAAACTAGGAGAAATCATATCATTGTAAGTACAAAGTGAAAGATAATAAATTTTGGATATCTAAAGTTTCTTTCAGATTAATGTACATCCGAGCAAATGCTGCAATTGGTTTCATTGTAGTACAACCTATGATGCAACGTGTATGTGTATATCAAGTGTTCATAATTTTCTGCTCCCTTGCTGCTTTTCGTCTGAAATTGAAGAATCTGTTCTTTGCAGATCCCTTTGGGCTTAGTTCAAGGTAGAGTTACCCACATTGTATGGCCTCCTCAGAGAGTAGGAGAGGTTGAGATAAAAGTCTGGGAAGGTAGATTTTCTCCGTCCTAACTCCGTTTTCTCTGTCAGGTTTGTTTTCTGTCAGCATTGGAATGCTTCGATTTGCTTTACCAAATTTTAAGCCTGTTGAAGAAGCAACATTCTTTGACCAGATTGTTCAGCATTAATTGAGAATGGAGATGTGGTAAAATAATTCAATTAATTTTGTGTTTATTTAGTTTTTAATTTTTAATTAAAAAATAATTATATTAATTACTTTTAATTTTTAAATGAAAATAAATATGATATATGTAGTCTATTTGTTTCTAATTAAAATTTTTTTTATTGAGGGAGATATTTATCATTTTAATATATGATTTATGAAATTTTTTTAATTTAAACTTAAATATTAAAAAAATCTTATAAACATATTATTCATACGTGTATGTTCAAATTTATTCAAGGATTAGTTTAATTTAAACCGATTAAGATTAAAATCAATAACAATATATGCTACCTAATTATCTAATTTCTCGTCAAAGTTTAGAAACTAAGCATTGAATCCCTTCACAATTTTTTTTTAATTTTTTAATTTTGATGTTTTATGTTATTGTATAAAATAATTTTTAAATAAAATAAATTTTATTAATTTTTAAATAAAATAAATTTTTTATTAATAAAATTACAATAATATAAAGATGTAAATAGAAAATTTAAGTTTATGTTTACTAGTATCATTATTTATTATTATAATTTTTTTAAATTAAAATTTATCAAATACATATTTAAATATTTGTTAATAAATTTTTTTATGACAATTACAAATATAACATAAATATTAGATATGACAAATGGGTCGGTTCGATCTGACACCGCATATAAAAACGAGGTCTTTATGTGATAATGTGTCGGATCCGATAAAAAAATAAAGCTTTGATATGATCCAGAAGGGTCGAACCTTATCGAGTTGAGCTCACAACTCTTTTAATAAATTAAATCATATCGGATTTTTATTATTTATAAATTGAGCCTATGTTATGTTAGGTCTATCTGACCTCTTTGTCATCTCTTATTAAACATTTCTTTTTTGTTTCAATCATATGGTTATATGATATATTTTTTTTAAAATTTTTTTATAATTATAGCTAACCTATTAACTTTAATTTTTCATTTCAACATATAATATCTTAAAATAAAAAATAGATTTGAAATGTAATTTATTATAAAAATATATTAAATAAATTAGGAAATATATCTTTTGTTGAAAAAATTATGTACTAAATAAATTATGAAAAAATTATTACAAATATTAATATATAATAAAATTAATACAGGATTATGAAGAAATATTGATATATAGTAAGATTAATTTTAAAATTATATGGAGTTAATTTATAAAATATTTTATTTTAATTGTTAAGAATTTTAGAATGTGTATTAATAAAATGGGTTAGTTGTTACATAAAAGATGAAGTGAAAATTAATATCACCACCGTAAAGGCCTGGAAGTCCGACACATGTAAATATATAATTTTTTTTATATTATTACAAATTATTTGATCGAATTATAAAAGAAAGTTTAAAATGAATTTAATTATCCGTTATTTATTTAAAAATAATTTTCTCTCAAAAAAATAAATTCAATTAAAATACTCACAAATATCTTAATTCGGCATGTATTTAGATTAAAAATTTATAAAATTACTATTATATCCCACAATCATAACTAAGTAAATAACTATAAACCCTCCAGAGTTTAGAAAAATTAATTATAATATATTTTATTTTTAATATATTAAGAAAATAAAAATAATAATAATAGTATTATTTATATATTTATTTATTTTATAGTATATTTATAATATTTATATATAAGTAAATTAAGGCTTTGTTTGTTTTACATGATAAGGATTGGGATTGGATAAGCATAATCCCAATCCTGGGTTTGGTTTGTGCATCTTTCAATGCGATAAAAATTTTGGGCCCACGATTTTAATCTTGATCGTACTTACAAATCAAACGTTTTGAACCCGAGATGGTCCTCGGGACGAGCTCTATATACTATTAATCTATTATAAAATAAATTACAACTAATATTAAATATTTAACCGATAATAAAATATGTTTATAAATTATAAAAATATTTAAAAATTATTAAGCATCATGTTTTTAATAAAATAGTTATAAAATAATTTAAATTATAATTAATTAATTAAAATTTAATTATTATAAAATTATTTTATAATTATATAATAAAAAAATTATATATCCGAAGAGAATGAAATGAAATTTGACTAAGGATTGACTCTAACTCTAAGAAACCAATCTACTCCAATTCAATGGCTTATGCTAAAGCTACTAATTGAAGCTTCTTAAGGGAATATCTATCCTGATGAGATCTACAATTGAGTCTGATTAGGTATTTACAACTAAGCCTAATTAGAGAGTATTTGTATTAGAGAGTATTCGTTACAGATGAAATCTAATACCAAAAGTTATCTTAAGGGAATTGCTTCAAGATGAAAGCCTATACCTAAGAGCTTCAATTCAAGACTTGTGTCCATATTAACTATGCCAACTTAAAAGAGAGAAACAAATAATGACTAAAAAGATAAATTTAGAGCAGTTATTCTTTGATTTATTCTCTTCTAAAATCTCTCATCAGGAGTATTAACAGCAGGGGGAGGATCAACTACTAGAGTCGTTGATAACATCCTTGAATTTCTTCTTCTTGACCAAAAACTCTATGGTGCTACCTTTTATCTTAGCAATAGAATGTTTTACTATACTCTTTGTGTTGAGATCGGGGAGCCCGCCCAAACATCGGGGAGAACACACATAGACCAAATGAGTTAACAC
>JAVXUL010000009.1:15207550-15226401 GCA_035590515.1 Trichilia minutiflora
GTTGCACCCCGCCGGTTTGGAACCATCGGTTCAACTCGGTGCCAAATAGGCGGGCCCGAAACGGTTTTGGATCGGTTTCGGTCCGGTTTCTCGGTTTCGGAATTCCAGAACTGGCCCGGACTGTTTATATTGGCCCGAAATTGGCCCGGATCGTGTGAACAGTGGTCCGGGCCGGTGGCCGGGCCGGTTCGTGGGCCAACCCGGCCCGTTAGACATCCCTAAAGGCTAACCTAATAATTGCTTTCATAACAAAATATTTAAACACTCTCAATATAAATCATTCAAATTTCTCCAAGTTCGTTTATACACAACAAATTTAAAGACTTCATTACATTACAAAATCCATCTTAAATCAAAACATACACCATCATCTTATAAGTAATATATACATATATCATCTCAAGTCGTCTCTTTGATATGTATCAAATCTCATAATAAAATTCACACATCATTTATATAAGTATCAAATGTATAAAATGATACAATCTTTCATTTACAAAATTAAATACAAATAAACACAAGGGTTTATAATTCTTGTAATAAATAAAAGTAAACATAAACTTTATAAATCCTCCCAATAGACTTTAGCAAAGAGATGTGAGTCAAGTTTAAGGAATATACCTGAGTGCATTATCCTGATGCTATCACCACCTCTCTCTAATAGCTTGACTAAGTTTGATATTACTTATGAGTGAGTAAAAATGATGAGCATACTAATGTACACTCAGTGAAAAGATATAAATATATAACGGAAATAAAAAATGTATAACAAAAATGTTTTAAGAAAATCTTTTAAATAAAACAATTTGAAAACAAAACATTTAGTTTATTGAAAATTATGACCTGTTAATCATATTAAAATTATCGGACATGGTCAATCTTTCTCGACGATCACTTTGATTAGGAGTAATCTCGAGTCGTCAGTAGATTTTCTATATATATTTAAAACCAATGATTATGTAGTAATAAACTTTGTTTATGTCAACAATAAAACAAGCATAATGATATACTAAAATATGGCTTATCACTGACGTTGGGTTTGAATAGTTTGTGAATTTTTATAAAATTGTCCTCTATATTTTGTTTAACAGGCTATTCTATCACAAATTAGGTCATTACCCTAATTATCTCTGTTCCATCGATGTACCACTCACTCAGTATGGTCACTGCCTCGATCCGTATCTAGGCTATTGAACTCTGTAGTTATAGTTGATCCTCTAGCCATAATATCATAAAATAAATACATAAATTTTATCACTAGCCATATTCTTGACACAAATCACAATTACATATATCTCATATCAAAATTTATTATATAATCAGTATCTGGCCTTCAAGACCTCAAATACATATAAAACATACAATAGGCCATTCTTTTATTTATTTGTAAATCATAAAACATAAAATATTAATTAAGTTTTCTAATGCCTTAAATCATTCAAAATATGTAAGTTTAAAACATACTTAGAAGAGTTTGAAAAAAAAATAAGAATAATTCACTCACTATATAGAAAGGGTATGCACTCTGTTACTACTCCTTGTTTCTTAGGAGTTTTTCTTGCGAATTCTCGTCACCTAAATGTATAAATACATATTTTTATTATTTCTATATTTAATATGATAAATGTGATCTACATATGAAATGATCATGACTTTATTTCTATTTTTCTTAGTTGACACTGAATTCATTGAAGCTTTATATTATATTTAGCTATTTTTTTTAAAGAAAATCATGTCTTTTGAATCCATATTCACTAAAATTGATTTTTAATCCATCATTTTTATCTATCCACAATAAACCTTAGTCATGAAAATATACTAAATTCTTAGATTTAAACTTTAGTAAAAGTTTAAAAGCTCACCCAAAACTCAAAAACAAATTAGAAAGCTAACCTATTAATTGGTTGTGTGAGATCGAAGCAGTCAGAATCCTAGCTCTTCCAAACTCAAATCTTGCTCAAATTCGTAAATATAAATCGAATACAAGTTAGAAATATTACTAGGGGTTTGATTTTGGTAGAAAAATGAAGATTAATCGAACACTAGTGGTTTAGTTGGATTTTAAAGAGGGAAATGAGAGAGAAAGACGTGAGGATTTGAAGAGAGAAGAAGATGATGTTAAAAATAATTGTTTTCTGCACTCGGATCTATTTTTATAATACCTATGTATATACCAATTTGTTCTTGATAGATTAAAAGAGAGAAGATTATAGAAATGGGCAAAATGATCTTTTTATAGGGTACATATTTTTTTCCTGTGTCAGAATTAAGTTGGTGCATACAAATTTGTAGAAAATATTGATACTTTCCCTTTTAAGTATCGATACATTTATATTTGCATTCATGTATCGATACTTGCCTTGTGATTATCAATACTTACATATGTTCTAGTCCTTTTATTATCTCATATGTATCGTACTTTTTCGTGTATAAGTATCAGTATTTGGTGCTCAAGTATCGATACTTAAATTGTATGTATCGATACTTTTCCTTTAAAGTATCAATACATTCATTTCTAACTTACAAGTATCGATATTTATTTCAAAAATATCGATACTTTCATACGCAATACTCCATCTTCTGTCTTTCTTGATTTATCGCACTTTTCATACATAAGTATAGATACTCGAGTTCCAAGTCGATACTTTCCTTAGTTATAGACATGTATTGATACATTTCTCCTTAAGTATCGATACTTAGGTATGATATCCACCAATTTGAAAAATATTATTTAGGTTTACTTATAAATAAAACTAACTTTTCTTTCAAGTCTCTATGTTTATGACTTAAAGACTCAATTTTAATAAAATTAAATGCTCAAAATAATTGTTAAACCTCAATGATATATCGATAATCTACTAATTATGCACGTGCACGCATAAAAATACCGTAAAAATGATTGTATTACCTTTAAGTTTTAGGTATGGAGTTCACAATATGAGTGAAGGGAAAAGTTAGACTAGGTCAGAATGAATTAAGTATATAAAGAAAAAAATGAAACTTACTTTCATCCCTAAATTTATTGAGAATATATCTTACTATTTCTTAAATTCCATGCCTCACCAATAAAAAAATATTTATTTTTTTAGTTCTTGTTATAGGACGGGTTGCCCTATATTGGTATTATTACTCCAAGTCAGGACTGAAGATAGTACTAACCTAAATTTTAAACCGAGTTTTTCTTAAACAAGTACATGTATTGAATTTTTGTTAGAGAGGTGAATTGGAGATTTGAGCTTAGGGTGGACATTTTCAAATCGATTTAATCTAAACCAATTCAAACCACTAAAATTGGTTTGAAAAATTTTTGGATCGATTAAAGGACTGATATTTTTCAAACCGCAGTTCGCGATTAAGATTATGGATTGGATCGATTTTAAACCGTGAAACTGTAAATTAAACCACTTAATATTATTATATAAAAATTTTTATTATTATTTATTTCTTATTTCAAGTTATACACAGTTGTCTTTGTCTCTTCTATGTAATAACAACTAATAAGAAAAAATTATCCACGAAATAGCTAAAAAAGAAAAAATACTCATGAAACTCTCTCTTAAATATATAGTAATCAACTATTGTATCTTTAATTTTATAATATAATTTTCAAACCATAAATCTAAATTGCTTCAAATCGTACTTTACAGTTTGGATTAGATTGGTTTGTAATATTTTAATAGATTGACTTAGATTGAATTGAATTAGTTTCAAATCATAACATGCATGTCGATTTGAGATAAAATCGATTTCAATCCAATCCAATCCGTATTTGCCCACCTTTATCTGAGCTTAAAGGACAAAAACACCAATAAGGATTCTTTAGTTATTTAGATTCAACTAGTAGGGAGGAATTCCTATCGCTTTAAATAATCAGGAAAAGTGCAGTTGGAGGGGAAGATAGGCTCCTAGATGAAAAAGCTCCTCGTTGAAAGAAGTTTCACTCTTTGAAGGTTGACTTAAAACTTTATCAGGACCAAAATGCCTTGAGATAATATTGTCTGAGATACGAAAAACCTTCTTATAGACTTCCAAGTTCGACTCAGTCATGGTTAAAGGAAATTAGTCTACTTTATATAGATTATCAGACCGATTGAAGCTATAGATAAGAGAGGCAACTGCTATCATATTGACATCATCCTTACCACTGTTTCCTTCACCTCCAAAAGCAAGGGAAATAAGGTTTCCTTCGGCATGTCTCTCCTTGGAATGACCTCTGATTTTTCAGGAATAGGTTCTATATTTACTTATGAAACAGAGTAAAAGGAATAGTGAAGTCTTAATAGAAAATTGAAGGTAGAAAGAAGAAGGTTTTGGGTATGTTGAGGAAGAAAAAATTTCAAGCTGTTATTGTATTAGCATGAAGTAGCTTAGTGAAGGCAAATGGTTTTATTTATAAAAAGGGTATAAAGCCCTAGGTTTGTATGTTTTAAACTCAATCATTGATTATATAAAAGGCTTAGATCTAACCATGATAGCATTGATGTGAGGATAATTGTCTTTCTATTTTCAACCACTAAGAAATGAATTTGCGATTGACAATGATGAAAAGACGCATCCAATGACATTTTTAAGGCATACACTGTCTCTAATAGCTCAGAGTATTTCAAAGAAATTATTCTCAACTTAGGTCAAAAATTTAGTTTCTAGTAAAATTTACTATTTTATTAAAAATTAGGTAGCTTGATATTTGGAAAGAATGATCAGGAGTTTGATTAGGGTTTGACCCTAACCCTATAAGAAACCAATCTATTTCAATCTCATGGAGACATCTGATACTAAAGTTGTTAATTAAAGCCTAATCAAGGAATATCCACCTTGGACAAGATCCATAAGTGAGCCTGATCAGGTATCTACAACTAAGCATGATCAGGGAACATAGATCAATGACAAAATCACTACCAAAGGTTACTCGAGAGAATCACCTTAACATGAAAGCCTACGCCTAAGAGTTTCACCCCGAGACTTGTGTTCAGATTAACTATGCCAACTTAAAAGGGAGAAACAAATAACGGTTAAAAAGATAAACTTAGAGCAGTTATTCTCTAATTTAATCTTTCCAAAAATCTCTCATGGTATATCTGAAAAATGGTAGATTGTGATATTCGATTTGATAAGGAGTAAAATGTGATTTACCTTTCTAAAATCTCTCACTCATAATTTAAAATAAATGAGAGGTGATCACGCACGTACAATATTAGAATTAATGAGAGAAATCCTGATAATCACTAGGGTTAATCACTTACAATATGAGAACTTCTATATAAGACAGTAATTACTATAAAAATACCTCTTTTAATATATCGAAATTTTGTTAAAATACTATTCATTCTACGAAGTAAAGCTCCAAACTGATTTAAGTAATAGAGAATTTATAATAGACAACGTGTTTTTTTTCTCTTATTTTATTATGTGATTGTGGGCCCTTCGATAGTTCAACAATAAAGAATAAAAGGTTTGGTATTCGGAAGTCCAACTAGAATTTTTTTGCATCAACATTATATATTATAATTCTAATTTATAATAAAATATTTAATAATTTAAGTTTTGATTAATATAATATTTATAATTTGTTAATTTAAATAAAAATCATTTAAAATGTAATAATTAAATTTAAATTTATTATTTAAATATTGAAGTATTTGTTTATTGTAAATTAGATTAATTAAATTATTATTTTATTTAGTTTTTAAAAGTTTTAAAAATAAAATTATATATATAATCCTATGCTATCTTCTTATACCTCGGATACAGTATAATATTAAACATAATTTTATCTAATTTTATCATATCCTATCTTTTCTTATTCTATCCACATATCAAACGAAGTGTAAAAATATAATATAAATAAAACAAATAAATTCATAAGATTGTTTATAGTATAGTGCATTTATAATACAATAATTAATATATTCTAAATTAACTATTTATCAATATACCCCTATTTTATTTTATTTCTTTCAATTTCTTTCATTGCTCATTTGTTAAAAAATAAAGATGGGTCAATATTTTTTTATTTTTTTATTTTTTTATCTTATTAAATAAATAAATAAATAAATAAATAAAAATTAAAAAAATGAATTGAGCGAACTAGCAGTTAACAAGTGGCAATAAGTTGGTGTGCCCTGTCACTTTATCAAGTTATATTTAATTGTTGCCACCAAATTTTTAAATGTACCATATTGTCCCTCTTTTCATCCAACAAATTTTTGTAGCTAATAAATTTATGTGTTTATAGATATATTTATGAAATTATTAGGACAAGTTAGTCTTAGTCCAATGACTAAATTTTGGGGACTAAAATATCTTTTACCAATTATTTTTTTTAAAACTTTCACATATTTTATCAAAAAATTTAATAAATTTTCTATTAAAATTATTTTTTAAAGATTGTGTTAAAATTTATTAATGTAAAAATTATTCTTTTCGTGTAAGTAATTAATTAGTCTCTCTCTTTTCTTTTCTTTTCTTTTTTTTTTATGTGAATTGAACTTATGTAGCAAATTAATATCGAATTTTAGTTTCTCAAATCCTAACATGACCCCTCTTGTATATACTATGAGGGCGTCTATGTCTTAAAACAAATACAAAACAAAACCAAACCCAAAAAAACAAAAAACATGCTGAAAATGGTAGGACAAGCCTTGAATTTTAAAACCCCTTTCATTTTTGCTATGATGAGAAATTTTCATCATCTGGGATCATTCAATGTAATGCTCGTTCCTCAAAGGTTCAAGTTATATTTATTTTCATTTTTATTTTCAAGCTCTTTATGAAGTGTTTTATGATTTTGTTTAATAATTCTTGAAATAACGTATGGTACCAGCAACTGTAAGAAAGATGCAAATTCAAATTAAAATTCAATGAAGACCATATAAATTTGCAATGAGATCTATATAAACCTTAATTAGGTTAGAATATGAGCCATATATTTGGCAAAGGGTAGGTAGGTTAGTTGTTTATAAAAAGATGATTATATTACCTACTAAATATCATCATCAAGTCCTTCTTAGACGGGTTTAGCTTGTAAACTTGGGATTTCTCTCAAGCTTATATTATAGTATTTACAATTATGAATAATTGGAGTTTTCACTTTTATTAAGTGGCTTTCTATAGATGCAAATATCTGAAGAAAACACAAGGTAATTAAACAATTTGTAGTTGGGAAGTTTAATTTTTCAACAACGATAACTACAATTTATAACACTTGCCCATTCATCTTCTAGAAAGAAAAGGAAGAAGAGTTAGGTTAATATATAATTGGAATTGGATACCTTTGTTTTGCTTCGATGGCTTTTATCCAAAGGAAGTATTCTTACCTAATCGGTAACAAAAAGTATTTGACTTTTTAGTATCAAAAGAAGATTTAAAACAAATTTATTAGTTAATAACGATGGTTGTATTATGAAATATTTTGTTTTTGGGTATATTTTTATTACATCAATACGAGTTTATTCTCAAATATAATAATATTAAAAATAGAAATTTTTTTATACAAATTAATGTAACCATGTTATATGATTACTACTACATGCATATAATTCATTTTTGTTTTATTTTTTTTGTGAATTTTCGATTGTTTTATAAAAATATAAAACTTATAGTAATCAAACAAAGCTACTACTTCAGTTTGTATAAAAAAATTTTACAAGAATTTTGAATTTCTAATAATAATTTTTTTTAAATATGTGATCATCCGAGAGATGGACAAGATCCAAACATTATAGACATTTTGTCTCTGGTTTTGTGACTTTCCACGTAATTGTTATTTGACATGAGTTAAATTTTTCTCGTATTGTGAAGGTCAAAACGCTATCTCTCTACTTCAAGAAATTGAGTCCTTTTCATATGTCAATTTCGTGTCCCACATTCTCTGCAACTAATTTGTTTTCTATTCATCACCTAGAGTTAGATGATGTCTCCTCTCTCTCTGTCTCTCTCCCTTTGTTCCCTGAGTGGTTTTTAATGAAGCCATTGACATGTATGATAGAGCAATATGTACAATAATAATATTGAAAATATAATTTTTTTGAATAAATTGGCGTGATATAATTATATATTATTAAATAATATTTTTTTTATTTTTGTAAATTTTTTTACTCGTAATAATATAAAACTCGTGATAATAATATAATTTTGTCACGTTAGTTTGATTAAATTTATATACATAGCATAATTTATATATGAAAATATGAAAAAACAGTAAATTAATTACGATGCTAGCTGAAAAAAAAAACTAGTAAAATGAGTTTGATTCAATAAATAATATACATCAAGAATTTTACAAGAATTCCAGTGTAATATATGGACTACATGCATACACCCTTATTATTTTTCATTTTTGATACAATATGTATATGTCAACTGTTTCAAAAAAGTGTAAACCAATTCATAATTGACAATCTATATATAATGTATACAGACACAAAGGTTACATAATTGTTAAAGCACTGTATCAGGAAATGCAATTCAGTCTGAGAGCGGCCATGGCTGTGGAGAAGCTTGGCTGCTGCAGAAAGTAAATTTATATATTAGATAGGAATGATAATAACAAGAATAAAAAATGAATAAACCATCAAATTAGATAACAAGAAGTGGAAGAAGGAGAAGAAGAAACTGATGGATGACAAGAGAGATATTTACTCTATAAACTCTTTCCAGTAAGCATGACTTGCTTCATCTTCCATAAAATCTCCCCAAGTTTCAAAGGTGGTTGAAGTAGATGAAGGGGCAGAAATATCATTTGGGTTTATCTTTGTTTCCGCTATTTGGTTCGCTGTAGAGCAATCTGGTGAAACTACTGAAACTAAAGCAGGAAGTTGATTTGACGCAGCAGGAGGACCAAATTGGCAGGTAGTGTTTGCATTATAATCTTGTGATTCTTTCGTTGGCTGATAGTCACCGAGTTGAAGTAATTGAGAGGCTTCAAGGTTCAGTAAATTGGAAAGAACTTGGTTGTGATGATCATGTTGAGGGAAAGCAAATGGGAGATTACCATTTCCATCGAATTGAGAATTGTTATTCATAAGAAAGGACTGGGATAGTTGATTATTGTCTCGTAAAAATGACCCGAGAAAGTTGATACCTTCAATATTTTGAGTAGTCGTAGTACCAAGCATTTGAAGTATGTTATTCAACAAATGGATTTTGGCAAGCTGTGTAGCATCTGAATGTATCTTGAGAGCATTAATATCCCAATTGGGAACATTCATCAGGTTGCTGAAATTGGCAGCAGCAAGCAACTGAGGCAGATTTGCAAGGAGATTGAAGTCGGTTCTTGGTCTGTGAGTAACTGGATCGATTCCCATTTGCAGAAGCTTTTTCTTCAGATGGGTATTCCAAAAATTCTTGATTTCATTATCTGTCCTTCCAGGAAGGCGAGTTGCTATAGCAGACCATCTGAAAATTATTAATTTCCAAGTTTAATTATAAATTGAAATAGTATTATAATTATGAAGAAATAATTAACCCTGCAATTGGCTAATATAACAATTTACTTATTTCCAAGAACTGCATGAAGGTTGATGATAATTTGCTCTTCTTCTTCCGAGAATTTTCCTCTCTTGATATCAGGTCTTAGATAATTAGTCCATCTCAGACGACAACTCTTTCCACACCTTTTCAGACCTGCAAGTTTTGGAAGTGCCCTCCAACTTCCATGGCCATGTTTCTGAATGTAATCGACAAGCATTCGATCTTCTTCGGGTGTCCATGGACCTTTCTTTATGCCGTTGTCATCAGAACTTTGCAATCTCTCCATATCTTCCCTGCATACAAAGAACACATGAACCGTTAGTTCTAATGATCTGATCACTATCTAAAACTTTTGTTTAGATATTTAAGAAGGATTAACAATGAAAGCAGAAAGTTAATCTCAAACCTTCGATTTGCTTAAATGAAGATGAAAATCTTCTAGTTTCTGTAGATAGATTAATGCAGGAGATCAATGTTGGAAATCTAATGGGTTGGCAGGCGCTTAAATAATGCGTTGCTAAGTGAAGGTTTTGGAGACAGAAGCTTAGTGTAAAGAAGAAGCCTTTGTTTTCCCTTATGAGACGTCATTTGACTTATGTTAGATACATATTAATAATTAGTGGTAATTACAAATGTATCCTTTTCTTTGATCATATCCCATAGCTAATTGGAATATCAATTTTTGGAAGCCACTATGAAAATGTACAAGTTTTCTTCTTCTTTAATCTAACTAATCCACAACCCTTTTATGTTCCAGGCAAAAGGTGTTAAAGGTTTTTTTTTTTAAATAAATTATTGTCAACTTTAAAGGTGATCATTTGCCAGAACTTTCAGTCAATTTTGATTGTTTTTATCAAGGTTCGATTTATTCCACTTGGATTATATTAGAATCAAAATAAAAATTGATTTAAATAAAAATAATACTATTAGAAATTCAATTGAATAGGAAGATATTTGAGAATTCAAAACACTGGGCCAAATATTAATGTATACTTTTAAAGAGAGAATTAATAATATCAATTTAAAAGTACTAGCAAATATTCATGGTAATATATATCATATAAATCTGAAACAAAACCATAAAATCTCTCTCTCTCTCTCTCTCTCTCCATTTGAAAATTTATTTTCAACCTTAATTAACTGCATGTATATTATCTTAATGACTTTCACTTGCTAAACAAGGCAAGTAAGGGATAAGCATTAACTATCCATCTACCTACGTTCACTTGCTTTCCATTACCTTTCCTGTATAATTCACGTTAAGATATCGATAGCTCTATGTATACATCATCAGCAACGAAACTAAGGTTAGGTTCCATTTGGCATAAAACAAGAGGGTCAACACAATACAATACGACACAACACACATGATCTAATTTTATCGATCTATTGATCATCACCATTTCGAGAAGAAACCTATCTCTTAACAAAATTTTAATTAATAACATTGATTTTAATTTTGTTTTAGGTATTAGTAGTATTAAGCGTAGCAACATACGAAAACTATTCAGTCTTTTTGTGGGGCCCGTATCTTAAACCACTTTTAACGACCAATTTTAATAATATATAGTACTACATGTTTATATATATATATTTATTTAATAAACTATTTATTATTGTCAAGTGGGAATTATGTAAATATAGACTAAATCTAGCTTGTATTTTAATTAGATTATCAAAGTGATTCTTTTGAAAACATTGTTTAAGATTAATGGGTGGGGTGGTCAAAGAGTGTAAAAGAAAGTAATCGAAAGCAAAACTGTGAGAGCTAGCAGCTAAGTTCAACAATACAGAACTGCTACATATATAGAGAGAATTTAATAAATAGGAAATTTTTTTATTTTATTTTAATCTAATAGTAAAAAGTTTATTAAATTATTATACGGTTAAGAATTTAGAGATGAGGGTGACAATGTAGAGTAGGTTATTACATCCATTGACAAGCTATTTATGGAGAATAAATGAAATGTTTAAAATATATTTGACTATTGCTCACTTTCCTTACATTAATTTAAAAAAATTAGGTTTAATGTGCTTTTCACAGTTAAAAAAAAATAAAAATGTGATTCCTTACAATAGCCTTAATTCTATTTATTATCTCTTAATTATCAACTTAATTAATTAAACAAATAATTATTGCGATATAATATCCTCTTCTTGAAAGAATTTCTTAAGTAAATTAAGACAAAAAAACTCTATTATTACTTTAATTAGCCGCCTCTGAATCCTTAGTTCTGAATTCATTCTTCTTTATAAATCATATCATCTACCATCATCAATGTACCAGAAATTTTGGACCTATTTCCCCAACTAATCTTCCAGAGTGTCACCATTGCACAGTTCATCTCCCTTTCACCAAACAAACCATTTCATATATATATATATATATATATATTTGATTAATTAAATGTTACTTGTTCTTGAAATTTTTTTTTTTAATTTTTTGATTTACTGAATTAGAAAAGAAGGGCTTAAAGTTGACTCAGAGAGATTTGGAGACTATTTTTGTTTTATTAATAATTAATATCATTGAAGTTGTCATTGCTTCCATTTATGCTATAGAGCTGCGATGACCATATACAATCATTCGTTGTATGCATCAGCTTCTGCATGTTTTGCATGGATAGTCAATATTAAACGTTCTAATTCAAATTTATCAATAGAATCAATTATATTATCTGGTTTTCTAGTAATACGTATGCAGATATAGCAAACAAATTCTTCAAGATAAGCAATGAATCAGATATTCAAAACTGAGATAAAAGAGTAGTTGTCATTTATGAATTATTTGATTGATAATTATCATAAAATAAAATTATTAATTTTGTCAAGTATGTATAGAGTTCTAAAATATCGTTTTTTTAAAATAAGATGTGAACGAAGCTAAAAATTAAAATAGACTCGATTGAGCTTTCAAAAGTTAATAATGTTTTAAGCATTTTAATATTGTGTTTTTTTTAAAAATAATATAATAATTACAAATATTTTTAAATAAGCAATTTAAATTTTACCAACAAAAAAAAAATAAAAAATAAAAATAAAAATAAAAATTGAACATATTTTTTTTACCACATGAATTATATAAACTGAACATCGAATCATCTGTCCATTCATCCACAATTAAACAAAATCCAATTGAGTAATTGTAATTTTCATGAAGTTATGTAATTAACAAGGTGATTTGAAACAAATTAAAATAATATACGACTATTTACTAATTAATATTAAATATCATAATCATAAGAGAAGAAAAGAAAAATAATAATGTATAAGTGGCCAATTAATCAAGCAACAATGAGGTGTGTAATTGTTGGCTGAAATTTGAATGAAATCGAGGGGATTGTCAAGAGAATCATTAATTGGGCCGTCATCGGATCATTGCCTTTCAATTACGTGTGGAGATCTTCCATCCATTGTCCATATATTCAAATGCCTATAATAAAGCTAATAAATATTTAATTAACTTTCCGGTTCTCTCTCTCTCTCTCTCTCTCTCTCTCTCTCTCACACACACACACACACACACACACACACACGCACACAAAAAAAAAAAAAAAAAAAAAAAAAAAAAAAAAAAAGGCTTAATTATTCTTTTTAATTTTAAAAAAAAAAAATTCAATGGTCGTAATTTTAAAGTCAAATTAGTAGTGGGATAGAGTTTAAAAGTGCTCACAAGTCACAACCAAATTTAAAAATATTAAAATTAGTTCGAAAAATATATGAATTTTATTAAAAATAGTGTTACATAATTTTTCATAATTTTATTTTTAAAACTAAATAAAAGATTAGTAGTAAATATAATCTAAATATTACAAAAAAAAACAATCGAATTCCTCTAGTTAAATTAATCAAATTCAATCTAAAAATAAATCTACTGAAAAATTTTATCCATAAATTAATAATTTAATGTAATTAAGCTCAGATTTTATTTAATAATAGAATCTATTGAAAATTTTTATTGGTAAACAATTAACTATGATATAATTACTTTATTTTAATATTAAAGGGGCGTGGTTTAAAGTCACAATTACGATAGATATTATATATTAAAAGTTGAGTCTTATTAAAAATAATATTAATTATTAACTATATTTTTAATTTTACTTTCAAAATTCTAAAGGATAAATAATAAAAGTAACACGATTTTTAATGAAAAGCCTTCGTATGTGTGTTTAAATTAATTTTTATATAAAATATTACATTAACTGCAGCAATGCATGCATGCAAGGTAGTTGTTGTGAGAAGAAGAAACATACATTGTCTCGGTGGACCGAAACCCACCGGAATTTATCTCTGATATGTTCCGACAACAGCCAGTTTTGTAGATGAAATGACATCATTATGGGATCAATAGTCAATGGGGATGGTTAAACGATGAAGCTGACTGCCGGAGATTTTTCTCCTAACCTTACCTCATTCTCTAAATTCACAAGTTACTTTCAATTTCAGTTTCAAATTTCTTTCTTTAATTTTTATATTTTAATATAATTTCAACGATTTCAACTTTATAAATTTTTATTTTGATGTAATCTTGTAATTAATTGGTTTGCTTGAATGGTTACTTAATTTGAATTTTCTTACTTGCTTCACTTCCACATACTTGCCTAAAATTGACCATATTAGTTAAAATATACGTACAAGTTTAAATAAATAATGGGAAATTGAGGAATATTGGGGGAGGGTTATTTTTCATTCAGCTATAAGTAGAATTGTTTCCGGTTTTTCATTGTAATTTTAACTTTTGTGTTTCAATTTTCAAATTAGTTGTTGTATTTTAATTTTCTATTATATTTTTTAATAAATTTTTATAAGTTAAATATTATAATAAAATAATTAATATTATAACAAAAATTTTAGAAAAAGTTTAATGTAAAGATGTATTGTATAAATGAATATAAGTTCCATTTTTTGGTCTATTTTTTTATTTGTCTTTATTCTTTTATAAATATCTTGTTTCCGTCTTTCTGTTAAGCTCCATTAAAAGGAAAAAAAACTATTTTTAATGTTTTTACATTATTATAAATATTTATTAAATTTTTTAATAATTTTGCATAATATTTTTAATTATGTAAAAGTTAAAAAACATATATTTTTTCAATAATTTTACATAAATGCCTATTATTTTATTTGTAGCCAATTTGTTTATGATCTAAAATCATAATAAATGAACAATTTAAATTAAAATAATAAAATATAACATAATTTTAATTTATAATAAAAACTTTTATTTTTTAAATAATTTATATAAATTTATTTATAAAAAGTAAAGCCAATTGTTGATGCACAAAATCTTTGATAATTTTTGTACATCAATAACGAATCTTCTCGCAAAGATGGTGTTGGAATCACAAATGCGTAATAGTTGAAATCTTCGTTATGTGATTGGACTTGGATCTCCTTCAAGTTACCAATGTAACCTTTTTTCCTTTCTTTTTCTTTTCTTTCTCTTTTTTTTGGGGATCAAGTCCCATATAGTGCTTTTATGAAGAAAGTAAGCTATCTTTTATACGTCTCTCACTTTTTCTCCCTTTTTGTGACTGAACTTAGGAGAATGGGAATGAAGTGATAGCTTGTCATAGAGCCATATGCCAGTTACTTTCTAAGTGATGATAATGTTATGTCACGTGGCAGGGTCATAAATACTTTTCATCTATTGCGCCGGCAATGTCTTGATCAATGATAGGATGGGCAGACTTTTGAGGTCAGAAAATCTACCTTGTCACTGTTGTATCCTTTTTTTTTTCAAATCATTCTCATTGTCTGACAAATCCGTAAGTTGGATTCGAATTAGGGGTCAGGTGTAGGCAAGGTCACTGGCTGACTATCCCTTGACGCGATAAGTATTCTGGTGAAGAGCTGACACGTTGGCCTAGGGCCTAATGTAAATCAAACTCTTTATATGGAATTCCAGAGGTGGAGATTTGCCTATGGCTCTGAGTCGGGGGTTAATAGAGTATGCGGTTGGGGATGTCATATGGTTATGAGAGTTTATGAAGGGTTAAGGTATTCCCTATGCGGTCAAGAATTGACCATTCGACTTTCCTGACCACTTTTTACCTGAACATTCAATCCCCTTAGTTTTTAACACAAGACTTGAGGGCTTTTGTTGAAAACTATCACTTGATGACATGGGTTCGTAGGGATCGTGTAAGATTCTAGCATTCCATGTTTTTTAAAACATGAAAATAAATTTGCATGCCATGGATCTAGGAATTGAATTATACATAGACAACTTTAAAGGCTTAAAAATTACCTTTTATGCCAAGTAACCTTACTGTTTTATTTTTCAGATTTTGAAGCTCTAGAGAACCAAAATAGATTTTTCTCTATCAAGTGATACCTTTGGCTTACTTTTTCTTCTTTTTATTTTGTTGGATTTATTCAAAACCCTTTTGATTAAACCTAGGTTTTCTAATAAAACCCAAAATTCTTAGAAACTTGTTTTCAACACTTGAATTGGCTTTATACCAAGATAAATCACTTCATAAGGATCTCAAAACATTTTTGAATTAAAAGAAAATAACCAAAATTGATCACTTTGTAAGGAGAAGAAGTGGACAGCAACAATAGGGAAGAAATACCAAAAGTTTCGTTTCTTTTTACTTTTTTATAAATGAAAATAAACATAATTTTCATATATATATTTTCTTAATTTAATTAATTTACATTAAATATATGAAAATTATATTGCCAAATGTGTGGACAAAATTGATATAAATTGTAGGTATATCCACCATCTATTTGTAAACTAGGTGTAAGGCTAAGATTTAGCCACTTTTCAATATTTCATTTGCTAGGATAAAATTTTATCATACATCACTCATTCCATCATCAAGCTTAGGTTAACCAATCAAATTAACTTAGCTTAGTATATTAAAGTAATATATAAAATAATTAGAAAAAATTGAACTAATTATGGGCAAGACTCAATAGGTTCACTGTAAAACCGACAGTGGACGATATAATCGCATTAAACTTCTTTAATTCTTTTTATATCTTAAATTAAACTATTTAATTCTTTTATTTAATTAATCTTTAACAAGATTAATTAAATATGTCTACAGACCAATATTGACACCTAACCATGCAATATGATCTCTGGATTACAATGAAGTGCGAAGCTTCAATAATGAACCTTTTCGTCATCAATTATTGTGTAATTTAATCATTCCATCATATAATGCTCCGATTAAATCAGGGGTATGTTATAATCATCAAAACTTTTTATATCCAATGCTATGTATAATATATAACAAATAACAGCTCTATTGTGTATTTCTATTGAGAACACACCTCTTAATTGCACACAATATGCAACTCTGATCAAGAATTTCTCGAGTCAAATTTGAATTACACATATAAAGTATTCTATCTCAAATACTAAGGCTGACAGATCCTTTCTCGAATATTTATATACCTTCATAAATATCTTATGACACCCAATAACTACCTATCACAAGCTTAAGTACAGACTTGTCATGAGTAGTATCAAAATATGATAATTCACTCACAAGGTAACTATGATGTTATAAAGTCTAAGGATTATTTGCACCACTGATACAATAAATGTCCAATTGATTATTAAATATAATTAACATTTGGATAATTTGTACGAGTCTATTCAGTGAACTTATACTCAATCAATGAGCACCTATACACTTCCTTAAGCGTCTTCATACAAGTAATTTATGAGATTGATTATCCTTTATCGCATAGAGTAAGGATAATGTATACTAGTCTTTCTGGTACTATAAAAGCCCCACTTTATAGTTCTATAATTAGAAATATTTATAAATGATACTACTAACATACAGTTCCATAAATATAAGCTCATTATAACAATATGTATGGCATACATTTCATGGGCTTTATCATTATATGTAAATCAAACATATATATAAAAATGATAAAAGATAATATATATAAAAGAAAATACTCATTTTATTAAATCATAATATTTACAAGAGTTTTATAAAAGTACAATCAAAGATCACACCGTGATTGATTTTTAGGGAACACAACTCTTTCAGATAATCTATTTGAGCAAGATTAGGGCTTTCTATTTGAATTTAAAGTAGTAAAGTCTTTCATTAATGAGAGAGCTGGCATAATAATGGTGTCATCTTGTCATTGATGGTCCTCATTTATTATAATTTTGATGTTAGGGCTTACGTGTCGTAATCTGGTCTATTCACTCTTTCATTATTAATTGCTCGTCTTTTAACCACCATTTTCATGTGACTTTACGTCTTCTCACAGCCTCTTAGTTCACTACATAATTAAATGTCTTGGTTCATAAGAGTCACGTGGTATTATGTATCTCGTCAGTTACCTAAATATCCCCTAAAATTAAATGCTTCAATGATGGGGAGCAGATGTGTGGCTGCATGAGAACCTTTCGTGTATCGATAGTTAGGATGAACATTTTCCTTTTATAAATAGTACTCCTTTTCCTTTTATCTAATTTTTTGCATCCTCAGTGTAAATTCATAGCCATTTTCTACTTCTAACTTGTTTGTTTCCTTTGGCAACTGCACTTAGGCTCGATTCCACTTTCCATTTCTCAACTTCAACTTTTAGCAACCATTTCCAGCCATCAAACAACTTGACAGGTTAGTTCATTTTTGGTCTCTTCTTTTAATGGCGATATGAAAAATCTTTTCACCTGTTTTCTTTTATTAAGGATTTTTTGCTAAGTTGAATTTGGTTTTTGGGTGTTTTTGTTTTATGTGATAGGTGACTTTGTATATGGTGGTAATGAGGCTGAGGATTTTCGATTAGAGGAAGAGGGAAGAACTATGTTTAGGTTATTGGGAGATAGTTTTGGCCTTTTTTTTTAATCATTTTTAGGTTTGTGGGGTTACTGGGTTTTTGAGGCTTTTCTGAATGGAACTCTGACACTTTTTGCCTAAATCCTACTTAACTTCTGTATATTCTGGGCTTTTTTATTTTTTATTACATTTACGGTGTTTTTGGTCTGTTTGTAGAAAAATGACCAACTTGGATATTCAAAGTGATGTTGTATGAAGTGGTATGATGACTGCTGGCTTCCCTATTCACACCTAAAAGAGTGGGGATGATGAACGGAATGCTTTTGAATAGGCCTAGCTTAGGGGTTCCAATAAGGTCGATTGGTACCCTTTAACTATCATTCCTCGATCCTAGTCAGCCACGTGACAATCGTCGCGAATCCTAGAAATACATTCTATCAATTAGAATGCAATCCTAGGACACACAAAGCTTTAGTACCTGTTTTCAAAGCCTATTTCAAAAATAACATAATATGAAAGATTTTCAATCACATGTAAATCAACAATTATATTCCCATACAATACATAACAAATATTTCTAAAAATATTTATTACAATAAGTTCGTGGCC
>JAVXUL010000009.1:15229258-15248994 GCA_035590515.1 Trichilia minutiflora
CTTCAAATCAAGTCTGTAATAGTTTCAGAGAATTTAATGCAAGTTTTTTAGCCATTAAAGAGATGTTAGGAAAAGCTCTCTAAAGGGATTTAAAAAGCTTCTCTCTCCAAAAGAAGAGGCATAAATGAACAAAGAGAGAAAAGAGAAAAGAGATAGAGCAAAATCAAGCATCATTTTTATAATATTTTCTAGAGAGAGAAACTATTTTTATATTTATTGTATATCTGCTCTAATGAAAGAGAAAAATTATCTTAGCATTCTTGCTATATTTGGGCTACTCTTCATTCGGTTAAAATAAGATTTGAGTTATACTTTATCCATAGAAAGAAGTCGTTTTGATTACTCTTCACCCAGTGTAAAGGAAGACATTGTATTTGGCTGCCCTTCACTATTAAAGAAGGAGTTGTAATCTGGGTTACTCTTGACCCGTGCAAACAAAGAAATAGTAGAATCTCAGCCTGGTGAAAGTTAAGAGAGTGAACGTAGGCCTGGTTGTGTCGAACCACTATAAATCTGTGTTTGAATTCTTCTCTTCTTTCTCTCTGTGTGTGTTACTTTATATTTTGTATATGCTTTAAATTTGAATCATTTATATATTTGGAAAGCATTTTCATTTGCTTTATCACTATCATTCATTTAGTTTTTAAATTTCTTTATAGCCAATTCAAATCCCCCCCCCCCCTTTGGTTTGTCACTACCATTTTTCACACAGAGTTTTGGGCCAACAAAAAATACTAGCTACAACCCCGCAACTCCTAAACCTCCAAACTAAAAATTATCTCCCACTTCTGTTTGGCGAACACTCTCTCTTTCTTATCAAAAATTTCTTTTTTCTCAACTTTTCTGTCTATAATTAACTGATTCCCACCATCATTTATCATCAAAAATTCATTCCAATGCTAGACCATCACTTAATCTTCATTATTCACCAAGTTTTTGCTATCAAAATTCAATTTTCACCACTAAAACCTCTCTTACTAAACCCATCAACATCAAATCATTCTAGAGCAAAGAGAAACATAAGCACACCAACAAGGTTTTTCCGTAAAATTTTGTAAGATTTTCCATCTTTAAGCAAACTTTTAGCAATTTTTGACAGTTAGAGATTTAAGGTTTATTAAAGTTGTTAGGAAATAATGATTATTTAGTTAAAATTATTAGTTGAGTGATAAAAAAATTGTTTGCGAGTAAAATGTTCGATGGATTGCTTGGTTTGTTTCTTTTGAACTTGGGAATGTGTCAAAAAAATTATAAAAATTGGGTGTGTTTAGGATGTTTTATGGTGAATCTAAATTTACTATGATGGAGTTGACGATAAAGAGAAGTTTTGGTGGCTGTGTTGTTTTGGTTGTTGTGATTTTTTATAGTTATAATTATGTTAATTGAAAATTTCATTGGAAACTAAATTTATTCAAAAAAGGAAGCTAAGGTTTTCCCTTAACAACTTTTAGCAGTCATATACACCATAGCCATCAACATTTATGAAGGAGGAGGACAACAAGAAATAGGAGACGAGACTTTCTCTTGTCTCTCAAATATGATCAATTTTCTTATGTACTATTTATTCGAGCATTAAGGATAATACTCCATTTAAGTTTAGATGGAGTGAATACTTGTGATGGTCATTATTATATTTATATGTATGTATTTTTGGTTGCATTATTGAAATTTTATAATGTTTAAGATAATTTTGCACTTATATAGCCATTTTGTTAGAATTTTTTTTTAGGAATTTTATATGTTGTTTTATATTAGCTCATTTGGTTTAAATTTTTGTGTTTTATGTTGATTTAAGTGTAGTTTTTATTAGTATATTTGTGTGTGTTTTTGAATGATTGCATGTGCGAGTGATTGCATATGTGTCAATGAGAACTTTTGATAAGTTGATTGAAATCCAAGTCTTTTTCATTGATGTTTAATTTTGATCGGATGAGGTTAAGTGTGAAGTGAATTTGTGTTAATAGTTTGCAAAGTTGATTTACATGTTTCAGAGAATTTGAATGAATTTAAAATTTAATTGAGTCGTCTATAAAACTCGGGCTTGTGAGTCCATAAAAAAAAAGGTTAGATGCTAATCGCTTGAGCCAAGTTCATAAAATTTTAAAAAAAAAAAAAAGAGGAAAAGTAAAAAAAAGAAAAGAAAAAGACAAAAAGAGAAAATAAAATCAATAAACTACCATAATGTTTTGATGTTCTTAGTAACTAGGGGTTGATACCTCAAATGTCAAACTTTCACATCAAATAAAGCCTTCAAATACGAGTATGCAAAGCAGCCAAGTCTCAATATGCTGAGTAACTGAGGGTTGACATCTTAAATGTCGAACACTCGCATAAAATGACTAACTAAAACTTAAGTAAGAATAAAATAAAGTAGCAAAAAAAATGCTCAAGTGTGTTGTTGTCTTGCCATAATTTAATAGAGTGATAATTGTAAGTATGGGTAAATTGGCAAGTTAAATCAGTTTTAGATTCGCTTGAGTTCTTTAAAATCATATTTTAAAAGAAAATGAAAATTTGACGTAGGTTTAATGGATAATAAAGACATTGTTAAGTTATTGGTTTGATGTCAATATTTGAAATTGTGTTTCATGAATTAGATTAATAGTGTGCATGAGTTGGTTTTGTTTTGATTGATTGATTTTGTGTATATTTTTGTTTGTATTTTTTTATATAGTGTGCTTGTTTTACTTTTTGTGTATACGATTATTTAGTTTTGTGCATTTTAGTTTAGGTTAAGGATTTTGTGGGTATATTCTCTAGAAACTCTTACTTGGCTTCACTTGTCTACTAAGGATATCATAGGAGTTTAAATACTTATTGTATACGCTAAATATAATCGTAAGTCTTACGAAAGTATATTAAGATTCTTTTAGATATATTTTGCTTAAAACTAGTAAAAATCCAAGTTTAGAGGTATTTGATGAGTTATTACTTAGTTTTGAATTATTTTATTAGTATTTTTATGTTTTTATTTTTTTTTATGTGTGTAAATAATAAATTCGATCAATTCTTTAACGAATGAGCTTAAAGTAGAATTTTCTGCATGTGATAAAAAGCTAAGAAAAGTGAGCAACAACTTTAAGGCTACAACTGCGACTTTTGGCAGATAAAGTAGGGGGAAAGAGGAGACAACTTATTTAGGGCTGAAATTGCTATTTTTGGCCACTATAACCTAGTTTAAAGTAGCCCCCAGATAAAGTGGATAAAGTAGCCACTTTTGGCCATTATAGCCCCACACCTTGGTTATCTTTGGCTGTAATGAGAAAATTATCCCATTATAGCCCCACTGTGATTTCTCCTTCACTTTTACCCTTTTTTTGAGTTGACTATAAATAAAAGACCTTTGGGCACTTAAAGGAGAGCTAGACACCATGCCTAAAATAAGAGAAATATTGAAGATTCTATAAAGAGTGGAATCCAAAGATTAGGAGTGGATTTGTCTTGGGTTCTGCTTTCTTTACTTGTTTCTCTTATTTTCTTTGCAATTAAACCATGAGAATATTTATTTGTATTGTGTTTATTTTAGTTTTGTACTAAATTAAATTTATAATCTAAATATTTAATGCCATTGATGTCTTATGGATGATTTATTTTCCAAGTTTATTTATTGAATCTTTCCATTAGTTTATTTATCTTATTTTCTGTTTAATACCTCTAATTTCTTGATTAAGAATTAGTTGATATTAGAGCTAAGATAAGCACTCGAAAGAGATTGTCTTAGGTTAGAAAAATGGATAGTATAACTTAGGATTAATGAGTAAAGAGACCGTTAATGCATATGAAAACTAATTAAGAGAGAAATGAACATAATGAACCCAAACTCTCATAGATAGCTATTTAGAGTTTCCTATAGTAACATATGGGAAACATAAACTAGAAACTAGATGAGCTATCAAAATTAGGATTTAGAGTTTTATTCAACTTAATCTCGAGAGATGCAGTCGATTATGTCGAAAATCTCGTCTTATAAACCCAAAAATGTTTGGATAATGAACAAGATAGTTTGATTACCTAGTTGTTTATTTACTTTTTTCATAAGTTTAATTGTAGTATACTATAACTTAATACTTCTAGTTCATTGGCCATGAACTAGATGATTTCAAATTTATAATTCAACTTTGGAAGAGGTAATCTTAGATTAGAACCCAGATAATATAATGTAGGGCATTAATGAGTTGCTAAGGAGCCATTAATACCTTTAAAGACTATTAAAGAAAACCAAGAACTTAATGCATTCTTAATTCTTAAATTTAAATAGGGATATCAAATTTGAGTTGTAGGAATAGACTTGGCTTCACCTTAGGTGAGGTAGTCGAATTAATTAGTATTCTTGTCTTATAAACTCAAAAATGAGTGGATAATGAATTGATATGAAAAACATAATTGAAAGTTAGGTGACATCAATTCTCTACAATATTTGTACTTTAATTTTTTCAATTATATATAACTGTACTCTATGTATATTATATATCATATTAGTTATATAATTTTAATTAAAATAGTTTTAATTGTTATTTTAATTGATATTTAAATAAAATTAGTGTTAATTCACTTATAATACTTAATATAATTTAAACATTCTATACTATAAAATTTAATACTGTACATTTGTGATTAATTTTTGCATACGTGTTGTGTAGTGAACAGTATCCTATAAATAAATTATTTTTACTACATGCTATTTATTGTGAGTATCAGAGACAATACTCCATTTAAGTTTAGGGGTAGAAAATTTGATGATAATTAGCACATTGTTATTACTTGTACATTTTTATTTCTTTTATCTTGTTAAAAATGATTTTTGTTTAATTTTCTCTTGTTTAAATTTCATTGTAATTTTGTATAAGTTTTTAAGATTGTGTGTTTTATGACTGATTAGGTGTATGCATGTTTGTAGTGTTTTAAATCAAAAGTATGAAAATTTCATCCTTTTCATTGCTTTTAGAACCGAGAATCGATAGGGGTTAGCGAGGTTAAGAATGCGTAAATGAATATAATAGTTGGATCATATGCCTAAGGATAATATGTGTGAATTTGTAATTAAATATAGTCGACTAAGAAGGATAAAGCACTTAATAATCTATCTAAAAATTAGCAAGATTATTCACTTAAAAAAAATATAAATAATTAAATAACTACTTCACTATTTCACGACACTTAGTAACTGATTCAACACCTTAAGTGCTAGTCTTCACGTCAAATGGTGAAGTAAAATAAGAGTATGTAAAGACATTTGGCTTTTAATAGGTTCAGTAGCCAGGTGCTCGTATTGCAAATGTGAGCATTTGTGTCAATAGACTAATTGAAACCTAAATAACAGTAAATAATATATATTTATGTATTTAGTTGTTTCTATAAATTGAGGTCATGCTTGAGTAATAAAAGAGAGGTTATTGTGTGTGATACAGATTAGGTAACCATATCTAGTTGTAAATTCGCATAAATTATCTAAAGGCATATGTGAAGATGAAAAAATAATAGTTAATGCATGTTTGACTGTGGGTAAATCTTTGTCAAATCTCAAGTTTGAAATCAATATTTTAGATTAGTTTTTTTTTTTTATATGAATTTGATTTTAGGCACTCATTGTTTGTTTTTTATTTGATTGATTGTGCATGTGTGTTTATTTTATATTGAATGTAGTTTAGGATAAAAGATTTTGTGAGTATATCTTTTAGAAAATTTCACAAAAAAGACACTCCTCTTTTACTAGAGTTATGGGATTTAAAAGCTCATGAGATATGGTAAATGCAATCGTGATACCTATGAAAATGAATTAGGATCTTATTTCTTTGGTTTGGTTTGGATTTGCTGCTCTAAGACTAATAAATTCTAAATTTATGGATATTTGATAAATTGATTTTATCAATTTATTTTCACTTAGAATTTTGTTAGTTTTAAGTAAACCGATTGATATTTTAAGGTTTTTATTGTTTATTTATTCATAGGTCAAACTAGGTTAGAGTCTGAATAAATTATTTAAGGAATGAATAATTATAGGAAAGTTTTTTTAAGCGAGGATTGAATGTCATTGTCACTGAAATTATAGATGGGTAAATTCCAATTGATATAATTTAAATCCATCCAAATTATTAATTTTCAAAGTTTGGATTGACTTCAAAAATTTATAAATCTATTTATGGATTTCAATTTTATAATCTACTATTTATAGATTGGATTAAATTCAATATGCCAATCAGTACCTAAAATTCAATCTAAAAATGACTCAAAACTCAACCCAAAGATGACCCAAACCTAACCCTAACCCAAACCTTAGATATAATATATCATTGATAATTCTTTAGTTGGATTTTTCTGTTCGAATTTTGAGTGTAAGTGTTTGTAGTTGGAAGTGTGTACATTGTTGAAATAGTTGGAATAAATTATGGTATTTTCAACATCAGAAATGAGAAAAAAAAAGTATTTTAACTAAAAAAATTGATAAATTGATAAAATTATAAAACAATGCCAATAAAATTTGAGAATCTAAAAATAAATTATTGAAAACTTTGATTAAATAAAAGAATTGTTGAAAATAAAAAAAATATGCACATGAAAGTATTTCATTTATTCCTTTAGGTAAGCAAGCTCTCCACGTTCTTACTAATTCTACTTTGCATCTAAACCAAAATTAAATTAGTTATTATTAGATAAATAAAGTGTTTATTATATTACATAAAAATTTTAAACCTAAATTCTGATGCTAAATTTTGAACTTAAATGGGATTGAATTCAAACTCCCCGTATATTTACACTTAAATTTTTACTATATTTTTAAATTTATGACCCAAACACAACTTATGAAATTAATCTAATCTAATCAACTTCAAGCAATTTAGATTAGATCGGATTGTGATATATTTACATATTGGAACATATTATCTTAAATATAATCCGTAATGTATAGATCAAATTAAAATTTTAACTCAATCTAATCTAATCAGCAAATGTCCACCCTTAACTGAAACTTTTTCTCACTGCAATGATAAAAGTGAGCAAAGAAGCCAATTTAAGAACTTGGTGCTATAGCGGAAACTTTTTCTCGTGACAACGCCAAGCAACACAATTTTAAAGACTTCACGTTGCAACGAAAAGGAATGCCGTTGCAGCACGGGTACCTCAAGGTAGAAACTTCGCGCTATAGCGAAAACTTTTTCTCGTTTCAGGGCACAGTCAAATCCCAGTTTTTTTTAAGTAGTGCGTTTTCTCATTGAAATTGAAACTTTCTCGCTGCAGCACCAAAATGCGCCACTTACTATTTAAGGACTGCATTAGAATTTGTGCGAAGGGACCGGCTGCTATTCCAAAAATTGCAAGAAATCTTTGAAGACCTTAGGGAATCAACCAGGAGACACGGAATCGAGGAGATTAAAGCCTGATTCACTTCCTCCTTTTTCTTATATTTTTGTTTTACTTGCTTTGTATTAGTGCGAACATCGAATATCTTTTGTTTAATTTAATAAATATATATGGCTAAATATTCTAGTTAAAGGATTGATGTAGCTTAACCTTGGAATGATATATTAAGTATTTATTTATTTCTTTAAATCGTTTCCTTCCATTTATTCATATTATTTTATACTTAATGCTATTAATTCCTTGACCAAGAATTAATTGATAACAAATATTAAATGAAGCTCTTCGAATAATATGATTTATATAGTCAATTAGTTGAGAAATTGTTAAATTCTTAGAATACGAGAAAAAAAAATATCATAATCCTTAATATTGTTTTAATCCTTAATTTTAGATAAGGTTATCAAAATTAAAATTTAGAATTAGATTTGACTAAGCACTCCAGAAAGAGAGTTGATAATTTAAAATTCTTGTCTTCGAAATCTGAAAACTATTAGATAACAATAGGGCATAAAATCATCATTTGGGATCAAGTAAAAATTAATTCTCTAAGTTTTCTCATAAAAAGGGTTCAATTCTTAATTTTGGTGGCAAGTTTAATTTGGTTAAGTGTTTTAGTTAGCATTAATTTAATTAATATTTTTTAACTAAATTTCTGAATAAAATTAATATTAAATCAACTATAATAATTAATAAAATTAATGAAATTTTTTTAAATACGATAACCTTATTTTTTTATATATTATAAAATTTGATACCGTATATTTACAGTGCAAAGTGTAAATAAGTCAAGATGTAGGCAGCTGTTAATTATGCTTCAGTTGTCGGTTTTCAAAATGTACTCTGCCATATCACTCGACTTCAATTGTCTCTCAGCAATAAACTGAACCAAAAAGCCTACTTTTTTCATCTTATTGAATTACCCCTGTCATTGAAGATAGGAAATGACCTGAGTCATGCACCTAAGAACAATAAAGCCGAGAAAAATCTAAAAGGAAATTCAAATATGCACAACATCAAGTAAAAAAATGACCGGAAAGTAAACTTTGTTTGAAAAATCTACAAATAGAATGTCATACCATGTATTTAGTAAACTTGGTTTTTCTAATGGCAAAGAGTCGCAAATCCATATCTACGGGAAAGGATGGTTCCAGCAATTTCTATATGACATTTCTCAATAATTGCAGATTCAAACATACCTGATGAATCTAAAAAGAAAATGCAATTTCAAAATTTCTAAACATCACCACATACTATTTTAACTTGCAGACTGTACCTAGGCCATAGGTGAAGATGTTGATTTGGGTTTAATTTCTTCCAAATGCCAGATTATCATCTAAATATTATCTTCAAAGGGGAATTTATAATCAATCTGTCCCAGTGCATGTGTAAATCAAGAAATCATACACTTTAAAAAAATAAAATTAAAACTGAAATCGATTCAAATGAAAGCTAAAACAGAAAAATAAGATTTTTATATGTAAAATCAAAGAATTATAAGTAAATTAATAATGACGCCTACTAAAAATCAATCTCAAAACTCTATTTATATTAAAGTTACAATACTCTTTAATTTTAATCTTTGCTTATATTATTAATAAATCTAATCTGAACCATCCAGAATTATTAAAAGATCACATGCTAGATATGTAACTTATTAAAAGAGACTAAGAGCCTATTTGCAACAACTTTTTAAGAGCTTAAAAATTAATTTTTGCTTCTCTTAAAAGAAAAAATATTTTGAAATTAAGATAAAACTTTTCTCTAAAACTGTTTGGCATAACAGCTGAAATAAACTCTTTTTTTTAATTAAAATTATCATAAAGGATATTTAATTTGATTAAATTAAAATATTTGAAAAGAATTATGAAGGTTATTTTTAGAATAAAACAAATATTATTTACCCATTTAATGAAAAGAAAAAAGAAAACTCCTTTTTTCTTACATTTTTAAAAAGTTCTTTTGTATACTTTAAATATAAAAAGAATTTTTATAAAAAAATCTTTTATTTTTATCTGTTTGACATAATTTTTAACAAAAGAAGATTGAGAAGTACTAAAAAAATTATACCAAACAAGTAGTAAAATAACTTTTAAAATGTTATATTGATCTATGAACAGTAACTTCATGAATTATGACTATATTCCTACATCAATCTCCTCAAGGTCGAAGAAATATTCAGATTTGGCGAAAAATATTGTAAACTTGATTGTGTATTTTTAGATCAATTTTCTTTAGTTTATTCTCTGATATCCAAGTGCTTTCACTAGGTAGTTTTACCAACCACTTCATCAAAAACCATCAAATATGGATTTGCCCCTTCTTGATTTTACTTCCTTAACATCCAACATGTCTTCAATAACATCAATTGGTAACTTCGATAATTCTTGGATTTGTCTAGTTTTAGTCACTTTTCCATCAACTGAAATAATGAAGCCCAAAAATTCTACTTCTGGGGATAGGAATGAGCACTTCTTCAAATTTACAAAAAATTTCTTCCTTGAAGCACTTCTAGAACTTGACGTAAATAAATCAAATGATCTTCCTTGAATTTGTTGTACACAAGAATATTATCAAAGTAAACAACAATAAAATTTTAAGGAATGGCTTGAGTACCTATGTCATTACACGCATAAACGTGTTCGGAGTATTGGAAAGACCAAATAAAATCACTAGCCACTCGTAATGTCCATCCAATGTTTTAAAAGCTTTCATTCATCCCCACTACGCAATCTGATTTGATGATAATCACTCTACAAATCTATCTTTGAGAATACCGTAGAACCAATTAATTGATCCAACATTTCTTCCATGCGCGGAATTGGAAATTGGTACTTAACAGTAATTTTATTAATTACTTGCCTTTATCCACACACATCTTCCAAGTACTATCCTTTTTTTGGAGCTAGAAGTGCTGGACAAGCACACGGACTCATGCTTTCATGCACCAGCCCCTTGTCAAGTACCTCCTTAACTTGTCTTTGCATTATGTCCTTTGTGTAAAAGACATTTTATAGGTTGACAGATTTGGTAGTGCAGCTCCAAGGATTAAATCAATAGCATGTTGGATATTCCTACGTGGTGGTAATCCTTGAGGTAGGCCTCCCTGAATCAATTCAACAAAATCCCTCAATAAATTCTGAATTTCAGAAGGGTAGCCGAGCGATCTCTAGTCCAATCTATTTCCACAATTTTACTAACTAGTGTATATACAATCCCAACTTCTTTCCTTTCATCTTCCAAGCTTGTTGTACATAAAAACCCATTCATCTTGCTACCCCTAAATGAAGAAAGATCTTCCAGTTTATACTCTTTCTTTATAAGATGCAAAATGTATCTCTTCTTACCCTTATAAAAGGAGTATGTATTAGGCCTTGTATGATATCCCATATCATGATCATATAACCACGGTCTTTTCAATAAGATATGAATAGCGTCCATTGGCACAACGTCACATAAAATCTCATCGGCTAAATTACCTCCTATAGTAAACTTAACTAAGCAACGACAAGTAATAGGTATCTCATTGCCCTTTTTCAACCACTAATTTTATATGGACGAGAGTGATTTTCTATAGGGAAGTTCAATTTTTCAAATGCATCTTTTGAAATAACATTCTCCATACTTCTACCATCAATAATAAGATCAGGAATTTTGTTACCACAAAGTATACAAGTTCAAAATATACAATGTTGCTTTTAATAATCCTCCTCCTCCACTGTGGTAGTCATCACCCGTCGAACAACTAAGGACTCTCCTTGAACTGGGTATATGTCAACATTTTCACTTTCATCCCAGGTTTCATCGAAATTGGTCCCAAATCCTCAATTTCTTTATCAAACTCTGCTAATTTTATCCTTTTGGGGGGGCAAGCATAAAACTATCTCTTCTTTTACCATAAGTGAAACAACAAATTTGGGAGTTACTGTCCACTTTTGAAGTGCCAGTTCTAGGGTTAGTCTGCACATTATATCGAGTCACCGCTTTCCCTTTATTGAATTTGAAAATGTAATATGTGTCTCCCCCACTTTGTTTGTTAGGTAGAGTTGTCCCTCGACTATTTTGATAGGTCATTTGTCCTTTTTACACACCCTGAGTTATAAAAACATTTTGTGAAACACTTTGAGATCAACTAAAAAGAGGTCCCCTTCCACTATAATGTAAAACTCATTTTTTAGCTATTAATGCATATTGCCAAGCATCTTCAAGGTTAAATAAGCAAATCACTCCGATTTCATCCCTAATAGAAGGATTAAAACCCGTTAGGTATCTAGAAATTCATTAGTCTCATTCAAACCAACGGTAGAGATAATTTGTTGAATTCTGATGTATACTCTTCTACCAATAAAGAATGTTGCACGAAAGAGTGAAATTTCTCATATAACTCTATCTTGTAATCTACTGGCAAAAATTGCTTCCTCATCTTTGCCTTCATGTGTTCTCAAGTACTGACTTTTAGGTTTTCCTATTGAGTACGTTGCCCTTCAACACTCTTCCACCATTGAAGTGTAGTGGCTTTCAATATAAGCTTGACAAACATCACCTTTCTAGTTTCAATCATAGGTTTCCATTCAAAATAATTCTCCAAACTTTGCTTCCCAATCTAAGTAATCTTTAGTAAGCATTTTTCTTTAAAAAAACAACTTCAATCATAATTTCACCACCATTTAAGTCAAAAGCATGAGTTAACCTCTCTTTCAAGCCACCTCGTGCCATATGATGTATAGGTCCAACATCATGAAAAAGGGCTTTATCCACCATATAAGTAGTCTCCTCCTCTAAACCTCCTTTTGGTATGTTGAGGGGATTCTTGTCACCTTTCGGGTTCTCCATATGGGGTCCCACATGTTCCTATCGCTGCAAGGAGTAAACCACACGCAACAAATCTTCAATCATCCACCCCATCTCAGCAAGTTCTATTTGCTAAACTTGATCTCCTCTTCTGCGACTTCTACCACGTCCAACCATGATTCAAAACAAAGATCCTTTACCTAGAACCTATGGGTTATTGGCTCTTATACCAATTTGAAGCAGTGTAACTCAAGAAATCAACAAAGATAAGAAAAAAACTGAAATAGGTTTAGATGAAAGCTGGAACAGGAAAATAGGGTTTTAGATGTAAAACCAGAGAATAGAAGTATGTTAACAATGACTACTACTAAAAATTTGTTTTAAAACCGTATTTATACTAAAGTTACAATACTCTTTAAATCTAACACTTAATTATATTATTAATAAATCTAATCTGAATCATCTAGACTTATTAAAATGCTACAGTAACTCATTAACAGTAACTTCATGAATAATAACTATGCTCTTGCATCAACATGGCACCAAACCCACCCCACCCCACACTACCCAACCCAAAAAAAACACACTAAAAGACAAGCTTTTCTTAATAAGAATGGTTAGAGAAAATTAACATTGAAATAAACTTCTTACAATAAGTGAGAAAACTAGATATTTCAAATCTTAAAAAGACAATGCATACTATATAAATAACTCCTTGTAGTTTCAGGAAATTTCCTCAAAACAAATGAAAGGTAACTATTTGATCAATGCTTGCAAGTCCGCTGGTGAAAACAAGAAAAGAATAATACCACCAACTTTCCACAAACCTTAAGGATGATTTCTTAACTTCTCTTGGCTCAAATTTAAAGCAGCATTCATTCAATGTGTTTTAAATGAGGCCATATCTAGAGTCTCAAGAAATGAACTAAATTTTATTTCCTTTTGGCAAATTAAAAAGACATGCAAAGCTAACATGTTGAGTGCTCCACACTGTGTTTTACCTGGAAAAATATTCTCAAGGCATAGTAGGAAGCTTGTTGCAACAAGTCTTGGCATCTAAACATGCATAAAAATAACTAATTCTAGAATGTTACCTCCCAAATTTCTTTCTAATATATCACAACAACAATAGAGGAATACGCTTAACATCCAAATGTTTCTGCAAGAGTAGTAAAACTTGAAAATTTTGTGATGAAGAAGTGACCTTGCATTTGGTAGACCAAGATGCCAAATTGCATTAGTCAACAACCATGGCCTCTGAGCCCCCACTAGCATCCTCCATTCCACTCTTCTGCTCTTCAGCCATTCTCATCTCCTCAATCAAGTTCTTTTGATCTTCCTCTATGGTATTCTGTAACTCATCCACCTGTTGAAATGTTTAAACAATACAAGCCAAAATTGAGAGCTCTAATCCCATAGATTCAAGTTCAACCTATCATTCGAACCAGAGCACTAATCAATTAAATAGGTTCAGTTTTGCTACAGAGTAGCAATTACAAATATCTATACTCAAACTTGAGGGGCAGAAATTAAAAAATAAAAAATGAAATTCTCTGGTTTCACTAACTGTAACTTATTCACTATGTGTTGTCATCGGGTTGTCTTACTTTTTTAGTGGAAATTCTTCAAACACACGGGAGGAGGAAGGATCTAAATTATAAAGAAGCTTTTTCATACTAAAACTTGCATGCAGTTATTTCTTTTTGACCGCAACTTACCACATGCAATAGAAGAGCAAATTGCTTCTTGCGAAGCTCCAGCAACCTTGAACTGGCTGTATTCTCTGCCTCAAGTGCAGCAATCTCTTTCTCTAGGTCTGTAATGATCTTTTGAGTCTCCGATCTTGGCGGCTGAGCAGCAATCAATTTCCTAATTGCCTCACACTCCTCTTTGTGTTGTCTTTCAATCTTACTCTCTTCAAGTTGTTTCTTTAAATCTTCTATGTCAGCCTGCGCCTGAGATATCTGCCTATTTATCTCTTCTTTCAGCTCATTGAAGTTTTCCTTCTCTCTGATGTTTGCATCAATAACAGCTTTGCTCTTAAGGAGTGGAATCTCAAAAGTTGAAAGCTCCTGTAAGAACGCTTTAGCAAGTTTTCCACAGTCATTATGGTTATTTTCATTCTTTTCAATCTCAAGTACAAATGAGGTGAACTTCTTCTGAAGTTTCTTCAATGGAGGTTCACCCCTTGTGGTGGTTGTGCGGGTTAGAAGTCTATGCTTTATGATTATATCATCTTCATGTGGACCAAAAGCGTAATTCACTGGCATTGTTTCTCCCCTGCCAGGAACTTTTCTACCTTTTGCTAACATTTAAACTGCTTATTAGAATTGCAATCCTGCAAGATAGATGCTGAACAGATTCACATATATCAGCAAGCTATACATACTAATGGCAACTCTTAACAGAGAGAATCACTATCAATTAGGCCATTGACTTCAAGAAGTAAGCCCAAAAGCCAATAAAATAGGAACTAGCTTCTGTTACACCAAACAAAAGCAAATATAACACACAATCCAATCACTATTTCTTGTAATAGAGGGTTACATATATGGAAGAATCGATGCATTCACAAGGCTGTAATGCACTGCATCGATCTCTCAATTATTTCTATTCGTTAAAAAAAGTGAAAAAGCATAACTGACCATGCAAATTTTGTTGTAGAGACACAAAGCTCATATCAGGATGAACAAATAAATGACAATAGCTTCAGTAAACCTAATCACAAAAAGCCATTTCAAACAAATTGCTGCATAAAATAAAATCTTATATAATTTGAACCTAACATAGTGAAAAACAAAATTAAAGATCACGGATAATAAGCACCCCAATCATATGTTCTATGAAAAATAAATGCTCAGATTTCTATATTTTGTAAAATGCTTGATATTTTAAAGACAGACAGAACCAGAAAATTCACAATAATAATTACAGAAAATAACAAAAAAAAAAGTAATTTGCCACATTCAATTATCCAAACTGTTCCCGACAAAACAAAATTCAAAGTTCACAGAGTAAATCACAAATCCAACAGCAAATATCTCACAAAAATCCAAATAAAAGCATAAAACCAGAAGAAAATTTTCCAGAAAAAGAGAGAATGACCCAATGGCCAACTAAAAAAAGCAAAAGATTTAATATTTTCATCACAAACCAGAAATTATCCCCCACGATACCGAGTAATCGACGACGGTGACTGCAACACGGCGTGAAGGCGTGCGTGAGGTTAACTCCGTAATAATCCAAAGAGAGGGCGAGTCGAGTCGCTGAAAAGTAAGAGAAAGAGAAGCTAATGCTGTGCGTAAGGGTAACCACCAAACCGCGAGAAGACAGAGACTTGTGGTGAGCGTGATCGCGACGACAGTGAATCAGGGTAGCCCTGTCGCTAGTCTTAGGTATTCTATTTTACAAGTCTTTCATCTACAACGCTATATATTTAATAAAATAATAAATAGTAAAATAATTTTATTTTTTTATACGAGTAAAATTATTTTCTTTAATAAATTCCACCTCCGACTGCAACCCTAATTAATTAAAATTAAATTCTTTTAAAAAATCAATATTTATATTTATTTATCATAATAAAATTACATCAATTTAATAATATGTTACCTTTCACTTTTATAAATAGAGAAAAAGAGAGACAATAATAATTAAAAAAAGTATATTTTTATATGTACGGAGAAAACAAAAAAAAATAGAAAAGATAATCATAGTGAGAGATATTCCTTTTTTTTTTGTTAATATTTAAAAAAAAATTATTGTGAATTTATAAATTTTAGAGAATAAGAATAAGCAAACTAAGATTTAAAAAGTTTGGGAAAATTTTAATTTTATTAATTTTATGTGGAGTTAATTTTATTAAAAGACAATAATTTAAAATTTTTCTTAAAATAAAAATTAAATTTATCTTATTATTTATTATTTTATTCAAAGTATAAATAACTAAAAGTAATTTAGTGGTATAAATTCATGCTAAAATCCCCTGCCGTTTTGTTGTTCTTTTATTTTTAATTTGTCTAGGAAAAAAATTAATAGTTTTTTAAATATCCCTCTATGATACATACAGGCTTGCTTTTGTTTTTTAATTTACTCTAATAATTTAAATTATTAAAATTAATGGAGTGCATATAATAAAACATTTATTAGCAGATTTGAACGTACACTGTATAGAAGTTAGTTTATTAAATTTTAAATATAATAAATAAGGAAAATTTCATTTTTTGATTAATAATATACTCTTTCTTTTCTGTAATAGATTGTATATAAAAAACAAAAATGTTTAAAAATAATTATTAACTCTCTATAAATACTATATTAATTAAATTTATTGTAGGATATTATTTATAATCTAGACATATTTAAATTATTTAAACATTGAATAGATCAAACATCGAAAGAAAATCGACATATCTTCTATCATTAAGTTTTCTGCATTTTATTGACAAATTGAGAATTTTTAAGTTTTTCTAACTCTCCTTATATAGATAGTATAAGTATTTCTAAATGAGTTAACAATTCTTAAGGATCTTAAAACCTTACCAAGCCTTTCTAACATTCCTTAGATACATAAGTATTTTTGAATGACTTAACATTTCTTATGGACGTTAAAACCGTATTTATTTATAGTACTCCTTCCATCAATGAGTCAAAAAAAAGTTAAAAAAATGGGATAGTGGTCATAAATTTAAATGGAATAAATGGTAGAACATTTAGAATGTGTTTGTGAATGCACGAGTAAACATGAAGTTTTAATACAAGAAAACAAATTAGTTTCATTGAATGCAAAAGAAACATTCTAACATCTCCCACTTGGCTATATATTCCATTATTTACAATAATAATAAAAAAATACGTGAATTATGATAATAAGTAGTCTAAAAATTGAGTATTATATTTTATGTATTATAATTTATTCTGATTCTTAAACATTAACCTGTTTATCTTAATAAATAAACTTTATATTTATTCAACTTTTAAAACTTAATGATGTTTTTCATAATAAATGTGTATATTTAAGAAATTAAATATAAGCAGACATCACAAATAGAGTTTTATTATATTCATTCTTACAATAAAATTATATAAGGGAATTAAATCCCATTCTATCTATATAATCCTTAAATTTTAACAGAGACATATCTTTAATTAAGGAATCAATAGTTATCAAATCAGTGTTAATATTTTTAATGACCACTGTTTTCTCTTTAACATATTCTCTTATGATTAAATACTTAATATCGATATGTTTATTTTAACTACTACTTTTATTGTTTTTAGTTATAAAAATTACAATTGAATTGTCACAATATAATTTTAATAGCCTAGAAATGGACTCTACAATTCTAAACTCAAAAATAAAATTCTTAACCCATACAATATGTAATGTAGCCTCATCAGTACAGGTTATGAAGTATGAGAAACGTCTTATGAACATTTTTGTAAATGTACTACACACATTTGTGTATATAAATTCACAAACTTCAATAGCTCTTTTCTTTTGTCCTATAAAGGGCAATTTGGTTATCATTATCACATATAGGATTCACAAGTTGGGTAAGATTCAAAACCTAATAGACTTTAGAGTTCACTTTTACCTATCTATTCAATCCTTCTAATTTAATATAACATTAATCAAAGAAGCTATATCAGTTTTGAATTGATCTCTCTTTCTTATTAATGGTACTTGTCATGTCAATCTTATTTCTTCCAAAACATACAAATAATTTATAAACAAGCAAGTGCCAATCGATTTATTTCACAAATAAATATAAATTTTATATCTATAATAATTAAAAGTGTAACCCTATTTACACAATTAACTGACAGATAAAAGTTTCTATTAGCTATATCATAATACATCATTTTGTCTAATACAAAAGAGTTGCATGTATGCAAAATTAATTTGCAAGTTCTTAAATATTTAGAAACAACTATTGCTTTATAGACCATTTTCAACATTACTACACCTTTTACAAGTAACCACTTACTTTAAAGGTCATGTAATAATATACCAATATGTGATGTGGCAGTAGAATCTATAATCCAAGCTTTTGAATTTAAAATAATATTTAATTTAGTTTTAATGACATGACTAAAAAATATACCTTATGTTTTCTTTGCACTCAGACTTTTAAGTAAAGAGGACAGTTCCTCTTTTAATGAACAAGCTTCTTATAAAATTGACATTCATCTTTAGTTATACTCCTAGCAACTAGCTTGACTATGGAGCTCTTTTTAAACAACAACACCAAAGAGAAAGATTCAGAAGACATCTATCATGTCCTCATATTAAGTCTACAAGTTATTACTGATAAACACCACCATTTAAAATCTTACTTGAAGATTGTGTCTCTTCTATTTCTGGACAATGTCTCTCTTTTCATATGAAGAATTCTTAGAAAAGGTCATGGGCATTATTCCTTAATGAATATAAACCAAATTTCAAATTTTAGAACAATTTTGATTTCCTTTATCAGACCATAAAGACAAGTTTAGTAAGTTCATAAGTGTCAAAGATTTTCTAAAAGAGTTAGACAATATCCTCGTATTCCCTGATCAAATATTCATTTGTGAAATTAGTAATATAGTTAAAATACATTAATATGTATTTGTGTAAATATCTAACTATTCAATTTTGGACTTTAAGTCAAATAATATTCCCACGACTTTAATTAAATCATATACTCCCATCGATAGGCACAACCGAAATCATATTTCAATTTTCATGGGTGATTAAGTTCTTATCGAACTTACCAAACCTCACCTGATAGTTATTGGTCAAATAAGCCCAACCAGTTAGAAAAATTTTTCTATTTGTAACCCTTTACAAGATATGATTAATCAACATCGAGATCTCAGATACCTCATTTGACAGTTATTGGTGCTTCAATATAGTTAGGCTAGACCCGATGCTTTTTTTTAAATAGAGATATAATTAAATCCCTCACCTGACAGTTATTGGAAGCCTAATGCAATCTACAAAGAAATAGGTCAACTAGATTATGTTTCCTATGAAGGCCCTCACTTGACAGTTATTAGGTTATCCCATCAGAAAAATCTATAACTTACTAACTGCATTAGAAAGTTTAAGCCTAATATCTTATAGAGATATTTATTCATGTCTCTTTTACTAGACATCACTATGTATATTATTCGATAATTATTTGTAATGGTATTTATTTTGTATTTTGGTTCCTATAGAATAAATTATGAAAATACCCCTTATCAAAACTGACCTTGGTTAGTGTGTCATTTTTCATATTTTTATTAAAACTTGATTATCAAGGATCAAAATCACTTAAAAATCAAATCATGGTGAATCGAAAGTCATTGCGTGGAAAATCACATTTTACGACAATGAAAAGCATAGGGGGTAGGGTTGGGCACATGGGGCATGCTAGTAGGTGCGTGGCATACACTGCATACGCCTATTGGCGTGCCGTACATACGCCTATCCGTTAGTAAGTAGACTGGCGCATATAGTGTATATGTGCCACGTCCCCTGTACAATATTGATGAGTACATAAAAGTGTATGTGTATTAAGGTTAAATTTATCATTTTACACTTCAAAGTATGATTAACTCTC
>JAVXUL010000009.1:15270949-15286467 GCA_035590515.1 Trichilia minutiflora
AAATTAACTGAAATTACAAACAAAGTACATTTTATATCAAAAACTAGAAATATGCATAAATGGAGAGAGTTAATCATTCTTTAAGTGTAAAATGATAAATTTAACTCTTAATACACATACACTTTTATGTACTCATCATTGGATTACCACGATATCCAAAATTTCTATTATTCACGAACTGAGCTTACTCTATGTCTGATTCATCTCTTGAAGCCGAAGCCCCAACTACAACAGCCAAATCATTAGGCGTCAATTTCTAAGTTGTAAATACTGTGAACTGATTAGATTATGCAGTTATTTGAGTAGATATAGAAGTCAACTGGTCCACTTCAAACACACTAACTACTCTCTTTATTGAAACCCAATCACTTAGCCATTGATAGCTATTGGATGCCATGTTATCAATAAGAGAAAAATCTTCCTCAGATGTCTTGGCCATTAATGCTTCACCTGCTATAGCATCCAAAAGCGTTCTATTCTATCCATTCAGTCCATTGTAGAACAATTGCACTTGCAGCCAATCTTGATATCCATATTGGAGACACCGTCACAATAGATCTTTAAACCTTTCTCAAGCTTTATACAATGATTCTAACTCTTGTTGCCTGAAGTTTCCTATTTCAGTTCTCAATATTGTTATTTTCGAAGGCAAGAAAAACTTTGACAAGAATACTTGTGCCATCTTTTCCCATGTGGTAATTCCTCCTGATGGTAAAGTCTGTAAACAACTCCTCGCCTTGTCCCTAAATGAGAAAAGGAACAATCTTAGTCTTATAGCATCTTCAGGAACTCCATTCATCTTCACTGTATCACAAATTTCCAATAACATCGACAGATGAGTGTTGGGATCCTCCAATTGTAAGCTTCCAAATTGATTTTGTTGAACCATACTAATCAATGCTGTCTTCAGTTCAAAATTATTTGCATTAATAGTCTATCGAGCAATCCCAGAATAGTTCTTATTCACCATAAGTCAAAAGAAGTCTTTAATTGCTCTTCTATCCTCTTGATCCTCAGCCATTTTATTTTCCTCTTCCCTTCGGGCTGCTCTAATACCTCTAATTGTGCGCTTAATTTCTAGATCAAATTCAGCAATTTCCAAGCTTCTTGTCCAATGCACACAACCTACAGAAATTTCAAAAGTTTTAAAGAAAATTATAAAAGAAAAGTAAATTCAAGTTAAGATTTTTAACTAGTTTCAGAGTAGTATCAATAAAAAATTAAAACACTGTCCCAGCAACGGCGCCAAAAACTTGTTCACATCAATCTTAGTGTGCAAAATTTTACCCACAAATGTACAGTGTCAAGTTATAGTCCTACGATAAGTAGGGTATCGTATTCTATAGGAAGTAACTAAATTTCTGATGATGCCTACGAGTGAACTATCCTAAATTTTATTTAAGTGATAAATAACATGTAATAAAATCTATCTAAACTTAACTTAAAGGACAAACAAAAGTAAACAATAATGTCACACTCTCTAAGTCTAAAATCCTAGCAATACAAGTCTAGAGAACTGATTTCATTTATTGTTCATACTCCACGTTAATTACTCATTTAATCCCTTGTTGATTGAATGTTTATAAAACAAGAACATAAGTATTCAACTCTCTCTCCCAAGATTAGTGATTCTATTTCTAAGCTTAAGTGTAATATTCTTACCACACATTAAATCAAGAAACACATTACACCCCACTGTATTCTATTTGTTTTCTAAAAGTTCAATTGTTTTCCAACAAATTGATATTTCTAGATGTATTGTCCATTAACTAGTTTAATCCCCCTTTCCCAAGCGTAACGATCAAAACTAAATTCATTCAATTTATGGCCAGTGAAATTGAAAGCATGAAACACAGAAAAACATAAATAAACATAGAATTAATCATTCATCATAAACATTTAGCATTCAATATGGAGTCTACAATAAACTACATCAATTCTCTAGGCTAAAGATTTAGCCTAACATGGTCTTGATAAAATCTATAATAAACATAACAAGTCTCATGGTTTTCACAAATAACAAAAAGAATACAAGAAAAAGAAAGAAAATCTTTAAATCTTCAGTCTTCAATCTTGAATCTCTTTACCTTCTTGTTGAATCCAAAGTTGAATTAAGTGTTTCTAGCCTTTAAGAATGTGTAAAAATCTCCTCCCATTCTAAAATACCTTTTTCCTTTTATAACCAAGCAACCTAGGTTTAAAAAAAGAGAAAGAATGAAAAGAAGGGGACTAAAACATGTCACCCAGTGTCACCAGCACTGTAGTGCCAGACTCTCTGTTTTTTTGGGTTTGGACGCTACAATATCAATGCCCTTGTTTTTTTGCACTATTTAATGTATTCAGACCCTATTTTGATGATGATAACAACTTTAAATGGACGCTATATCTTCATAAAAGTTGTAGATCTTTGAGTTCTCTTTCCAATTAATCTTGACTCATCAAAATTCAAGTACTACAGTGAAAGTTATATCTGATTTACAAAAACTATACGAAATGGTTCCTTAATGCACATTTTTTGATTTTTGGAATTTAAGCCCTACAACACCAAAACAATCACAAATTATTTAAACAACTTAAAATAACTCAAAAATAAGTAAAATATAAGTTGAAAAACCTTATAAAAATTTAAATAATCAGATGTTCAACTTATATTGAAATTGTTAAATGTAATAAGCTAAATGTGAGATCTAAAAAAGGTCAATTTATTGAATATCCTAAAGAGAGTTTAAGATATTATTTCTACTTTTATGCTAATCGAAGTGTTTCAACCAACAGACACACATAATTTCTCAAAAATCAGTTCATTAAGAAAGATGATGTAGGTAAAAAAATCGAGCTCTCAAAAAAGTTTGAAGAGTTTGATTATGATCAAAGTCAGATAAATGAATCTGTTGATGTATATAACCTGTTCATATTGATGAACCTATTCCATCTAATCGTTAGCCTTCTATAAACCAATCTCTTCGTAAATATACTAGGATATCACACCCTCCGCAGAGATATTTCTTCCTCAGGTAATGCTTTTGAATCATTTATGACAGGAGAAAATGAACAAAGGAAAGATCTTAGAACCTATGAAGAGGTGATATTAGATATCGATTCTGAAAAATGACTTGAAACCATAAAATCTAATATGGACTTTATAAATACTAATCAAGTATGGTCACTTATTCATCCATCAGAAGGAATTGTTCTTATCGGTTGTAAATAAATTTACAAGAGAAAGATTGGTAAAGATGGAAACATTGATACTTATAAAGCTAAACTGGTGATCAAAGATTATACTTAAAAACATGATATTGACTATAAGAAAATCTTTTTACCATTTACAATGCTTAAGTCCATTCGAATTCTCCTTACTATCACAGCTTATTATGACTATAAGATATAGGAAATAGATGTAAAGATAACCTTTCTTAATGGTTTTATTGAGAAGACTATATATATGCAATAACCCATTAGGTTTGTTGTATCAGATTATTATCAAAGTATTAAAGCAAACTTTCAGAAGTTGAAACATATGATTTGATGATGCAGTCAAATCGTTTGGCTTCATCAAGAATATTGATGAACCGTGTATCTATAAGAAGGAAAACAATCATGCTATCACATTCTTTATATTGTATGTAGATGATATAGTTTTCATAGGAAATGATGTGAGTATGATAACTGAGGTTAAATTATAGTTATCTAATGTGTTCTTCATAAAGAATTTGATAGAAGTGATCTATATTTTGGATATTCATCTCTATAGAGATAGAGTGAAACGAATAATTGATCTTTCACAAATCTTATACATAGAAAAGGTATTAAAAAAGTTTTGTATAGAAGAATTCAAGAAGGGATTCTTACCTTACAATCATGATATTCATCTTTCTAGAAAGATAAAATCTAAGACTATTGCAAAGCAAGAGCGTATGAAGAAAATTTTTATACTTTGATAATAAGTAGTTTTATGTACATCATGCTATGTACAAGACCTGATATAGTATATGCTATGAGTATTATGAATAGATATCAGACAAATCTTGGAGAAGAACAACATTGGATAGCAGTTAAACGAATCCTTAAGTACTTGAAAAGGACTAAAGATTTAGTTTTAACGTATGAAGGAGGTGAGTTAAGTATCGAGAGATATACTGATTCTAATTTTCAATCTGATGTGGATAATAAAAAGTTTATATCTGTATTTATTTTCATTTATAATGGAGGTGCTGTTAGTTAAAAAAATTCCAAACACACAACTATGACTGACTCCACTACAAAAGTTGAATATGTAGCTGCTTTTGAAGCAACGAAGGAGGCTATCTGGATCCGTAATATATTTATTATATATATATATATATATATATTGCCATATAGTTGATAAGCATAAAATAAAATAAAATAAAAGTAACCAATGAGTTAAAAATATCTGGTAATATTTGTATAAATAAAAGTGGTGAAAAATGAAAAGTATTATCCAAAACAAATAATATATTATTATTACAAAAGTTTATATATATATATATGGCTACGATGGAAATATGAGAGGGTGATGAGTGTTTTCATTTTGAGAAACAATAAACAAAACAAAAGGAAAAGGAAGCAAAAGAAATCATTCGACTATGGAGGAAAAAAATTAGAAAACTTGTTTTTCATGTAACCAAGTAAGAAAAGGAAGAAAGGCAAGTAAAGATTACTTGTTCTATGATTTCTTCTTTCTTATAATAACAGCAAGTATGTGTGTATATATATGTAGATACATTACTTGTACTTGTCAAAGGTTTATAAAATTGTTTTGTAAATGTTTTAAGTCTTTAATATTATTTACCATCTCCATTATCTTTAAGTTAGAGTGTAGATACTCTTGGAGGTTTGGAAGGGACTTCAACCTTGAAGGATAACACTCTTAAAAAAACAATTTTGAACCCTAGTAACTTAATTTATCAAATAGTTTCATATATAAACAAAAGCATACATACAATGACGTAATAGAATCTTTAGGTTTTATGAAAACCCCCATAACTAAAACTTCTAGTGATCTTCGAAATGGTAAGCAATTGTATACCAGCCAGTAGGGAGCATCTAGTTCTTCTTTTTGATGTAGAAACCTCTCATTCCTCTAGGAGTCCTCAAACTTATGGGAACAATGAACTTATTGTCAATCATCACTACCTACAAGGATACACCATCATTGATGGAGGATGGATTGCCATAATTGCAGTATTACTTATGGTTAAAGATCCTACACAATCTTATGATCTTATATGTGGCAATTGTGATATGCATTATGGTGAGTCAACTATATGTTTAGATAAAAGGGGAATGACGGTTTTGTAAAATAACAAATAACCTCTCTGTCTTTGATGACAACACTTTCCAACACTTTACACGAAATGTTTTCTTTTATGGTTAACTTTTTTTTTTTTTCAGTTTGGCTAGTGATTGTGGTTTTGTAATTGCTTTGCTTCGTGCTGGTTTAGACGAACTATTGATATTTCATAAAGTATATCTCCTATGATTTTATGATTACATAACCTTTACAAGAGACTGTACTTGGATCAAACAATGAGATCTTAATCAATTTTGCCTATAACTTATTTTGTGCCTTTGTTTTGCAATGATTTGATTTATATGTGACAAGCATTCGTGTTTTTGAATTTGTTACTGTAATTAAATTAATATAATAGTATTTAAATGATAATTAAAGTTACTGTGATTAAAGGTAATTAAATTAAAATACTAGTACTCTAATGATAATTGTCCTTTTATTATTGGCAGATGTAGTTAAAAGTGTCTAACGGGTTCAAATCGATTCCAGGCTTATTCGAGCCGGATCAATGAGCCGAAGAAGATGGAACTGATTTGAATCGATAACAAAAATAGGCTGAGCCGGACTGGTTCCACGATTCATGATTAATAAAATTGACCCAAAATCAGAAAATAAATAATTACGGGTCAATTTAGGTCGGTTTCAGTTCAAAAACGATTCTAATTCTAGGTTAGTTCTAATTTAATCCGTCAATTTATATAATCATCGGTGTGTTACTATTTTTTTTATTTTATTCTATGAGTTGAATTGCTCTAAATCGATAGTTCAACCCGTCAAATTAAAGGCCACACGGATTTGACAGATTTTAAGGTTGTTTCCAATCAAATTATCAGTTTCAAATATTTAGAATTTATCTGATCCGTTTATAAACAGGAAAAATAAACAAAAATAACCACTGTTCATAGTTCTTAATAAAAAATGATCAAGAGGAACAGTGACGTTGAAAAGTAAAGTTGACTCAAAATTTTGGACGAAAATACTCTCAAAACAGTGGCGATTAGTTTGCTCGAAAATGGACCACAGTTTACTCGGAAGTGTGAGTTACACTTCTTAGTAAACTGTGGTCCACTTCCGAATAAATTGTGGTCCATAATTTTGCTAGGAAGTGGACCACAGTTTACTCGAAAGTGTGAGTCACACTTTCTAGTAAACTGTGATACATAATTTTCGATTTATTTAAAAAGATTACAGTAAAAAATATTTTCGTCTAAAATTTTAAGTGAATTTTATTTTTTAATATTACTGTTTTTCTTAATCATTTTTTATTATAGACAATGGTTATTTTTACTTATTTACCGGTAAACAGATATGATATGTGTGACATAACTGGATGTGAATCCAGTATCCCCGCTGGCAAGTAATCAACCGTCACAGCGTCTCCCATAGCAATTAATATTGATAATCAAGCTACGTGTCAGTTCAGTAGGACCCACATTCTTCAATATCGTCTCTTTGCACAAATCTAATAAAACACACACGATCTTCTCTTTGTTCATTTTCCGCGACCTAGTAGAAGCAATCAAAATAGAGTGTATTTTCAATAAAATCAATAAACATATATACTGAATTAATCTGACTGTAAACTGATTCTCGAAGAATGGAGTCGATGTCGAGTTCATCGGCAGCGAATGGTAATTCGCTGCCGCCGTTTCTGAGCAAAATCTACGACCTGGTGGAAGACTCGTCCACAAACGACATCGTTTCCTGGAGTACTAGTTATAACAGTTTTGTTGTTTGGAAAGTAGCCGAGTTTTCGAGGGACCTTTTGCCGAAGTATTTCAAGCACAGCAACTTCTCAAGCTTTGTTAGGCAGTTGAATACTTACGTGAGTATCGCTTTAGTTTTTGATTTCGGCTGTTATATGTATTTATTTTGATATTGGTTTTTAGGTTTTAATTGGATTGGAAAATTTATTTTGATGTTTTGTGCTAGTAGATGTCAAAGTTATTAGTATAATTGTGATTGTTATATAGTAATGGATGCAAGTTTATAAATTTGGGAAATAGTTGCTGAACCTGCATCGGAATTGAATTCGAGTTAAGGTTGAGCGAAGAAGTTGTTCTCCTCGTAAACAATGATGTGGCAAAAATATTGATTACTGATTCGAAGTGGGATATGTTAGAAATTGAACATTAATCTTAATGATATAGTTTTGAATTGGAGATTAATTGATTGCTGGGGAAATTTAACGAGAAAGGTTTATAGAACTGAGAAATTTGTATCTCATTAGCAAATTTGGTGTACTTGAATGTAACGGCCTTTGGTCATTGATGGAAATGTTTCTTATGTTATAACAAAGATTATATTTTGGCTTGGGTATAGTTTATTTGCAAAATTCAAGTTTATTACTCTGATGATGTTGGATATGGTGATATGGCTGTAGTTTGTGATAGATGGTAATGTTGGATATGGTGATATTGCAGTGATATCGTTTTACTTTATTAAAAGGAAAATTTTAAGCGTTATAATTTGTCAACATTAAGAAATTATGCACCTATATTACTGTGACAGTTTGTGCCTAGTCCATCTTGATGTTGCCGTTGAGCTTTTATAGTTCTTGCTCGACTGTGTTAGGAAGGTTTTTGAGGTTCTCTTCATATGAACTTGGTTAATAGCTCATAACTTTCTGTTTTTAGGATATTATACATGTGCTGGGAGGTCTGCAAAATGAAAGAAATGATTTTCAAGTGTTGCATTGAGAAAAGAAAAATGCAATGCTTTTTCAAAATTTGATTTTTCATTTCTTAGAAAAGGAGGATTGCTGAAACAGATGACTTGAAGTGTATTCAGTTTATGGATCACATATTTACCCGGCTTCCATAGAATAGTTTTGGTAAGGTCTCAACCAATCAACAATTAAAGCAGCACAATATAAATAGTCAAAATTCAATTCTGTAGCCTATTTAACCTGGAGCATGAAGAGTCAAACTGCCTGAACGATCTGCTTAATCCCAGTTTATTTACTTCATAACTGTTTTCAATACCATACATCATCATTCTGCTCAAAACAGAAATTGTTGCAACATTAAGACTAACTATAGTTGGGTTAGGGTTAGAATAATTGCTTTGCTTTTATGCAATGATGTGCCATTTTTAGAGTGGTTACTGAGCATAGTCGGTTAATTTTTAATTTAATTTTTTCTGTTTTCTTGAAGGTGTGTCTAGGGTTTAGGGATTTTGTTTCAGAAATTAGGATTAAAAAAAATGAGAATTCTTAGCTGCAAACGAAGCTGGGAATGCAGCTGAAAGAAGATAGAAAACCTGAAACACTGTCACCCTTTGTTTAACGTCAGGAACATGCGAACCATGAATCGATGACCCTTGTTCAACTCAAAAGATGCCGGCGAACAAACCCCGACCATTCTTCACTGTGTGCACCATCCGGAACGCCACTAAGAGGAGATTGAAGACTCAAAATGCTGCCACCTTTTGTTCAATGTTGGGAGCACACAAACCGTCGATCGACGGTCCTCGTCTAAACACAGAAGACACCAGCGAACAAACCCTAACCATCCTTCATAGCATGCCCAGCTCGAAATGCCGCCAAGAGTAGATCAAAAACTTGAAATGCCACCACCATTCGTTCAATGTTAGGAATGTTTGTACCGTCGTTCTGAGACCCTTGTTTAACCAGAAGAAGACAGCAAACAAAATCCGAAACAACAAAGGTAGTACTGTGACCGGTAGTTACTCCAATGGTCACATCTGTTTCAAAGATTACTTCAAACAAGTTGATGGGTAGTCGTAAATGTCAAACATGGGCGAATGCTGTGGAAATTTGGTTCCTCAGTCAGGGTCTTGAGGATCATTTGACAATCGAATATACTACAATCCTTGAGGGTTAATGCTGACTTGGAGGGAAGTTGATGCACACCTGATTCTATTCTCTAGAATTGAGTTGATGCATCTTTGACTTCCAAGGTTCATGCATACAAAACATGTTGCTTCCACTGCATATGCAGGATCAGAGTACAATGAAAATGATTGGCACAGGATGTGAGATCCATCTACTGCAAAGACATCTTAACTACAAACTCTAAGTCTACTTCCTATCTTTTTTTTAGGGGGAGTGTTAGAAATATAATAGGAAACTCTTATTAGAATTTATTTATTTATTTTGTGTGTGTGTGTGTGTGTATGTGTTGATATTACTATAAGTTATTTCTTGTTTGATTAGGATTATTATTATTTCTTGTTTAACTAGGACTAGGGTTATTTTAGAAGCCTTTACTTAGTTCGACAAGCAAGTCAATAATACAAGTTAAGTTTTTTTTTTTTTCACATAACATAATCTACTTCAAGTTGAAGGCCAAAATGATTAGCTGACAGAATATGAGATCGTGACAGTAGTCTAAAGTAGTAAGTTGTTAAAATATGCTACTAATAAACATTTTCAGAAATGGAATGGCAAAATACAAATATTCTGATTATGACTAAGGAGACTTTCCTTAGACCAAACAAGCTGCTCTGTTGTTGCAAGACTCGTGATGTTACCTCTAGGCTCCAACTAAAGATATGTATTCCTCTAACCAAGCATTATTTTCCGCGTCAAATTCTTGTTTGTTGATTACGTTTATGTCTGGTTATCTATTGACCAAAAGAGCTTTTTGATGCTAATACTTTTCATAATTTTTTTTTCTATTTGGTTGAAATTAAAGAGGAGCTTGTGCAGGATTATAGTTGTTTATGTCTATTGGGAGAAGCTCAAATTTTGACATTGTGAGAGGAGAACTTTTTGAGTTCTTTTAAAATGTTCAATTGTCTAAGATACCATTGTATTATATAAAAACTTGATTCCTCTCAGAAGACAACTTAAAAAACTTGCCTATTATGGAAATTAAATAGTTTTTCGTAAAAGCTATGGTTTACTAATCAAATTACTGGCAATTTTTTGATAAAATCTCTATACTTATAAAGTTATACTGATACATGCTAATTTGATTGCATACAGTGCAAGTTTTAATGTTGTTTTTGATACGCAGAAAATGATTTTTAATCCATATTAAGATATCTTTTGGTATTGCTGCTATTTTTGTGTCACAACCTAATAAACTAATGGGAAACCTCATTTTCTGCCGGTATTCAGAGTTGATATGTTAAGATGCAGATATGTTCTCCCAATTACCGGCTTCTATCACAAATGGACAAAGGAGATTGCATTGTGAACTAATGAACCTCATATATGATGTTTCATACTGACTAAAAAACGTATGAAAACTGCAGGCATGTTCACATTCCTTGCATGAACTTTCGAAGATTGGGTTACTTGAAAGTGGTCTGTACTTGAAAACTTTCTCTAGCTGTGTGTCTCAAAATGCCCCTCTGTTGACTTGTATTACCTGCGGGCCATTCATCTAACATTATACAAGCTGGTGAATGACCTTTAAATTTGAATTTTAGTTGCCTAAAGCCAAGGTAATCTTTGTCAATGGCTAAGTGATGGGGACCCTTTTTCTCTTTTTCTCTATTTCTTTTTTCCTTCTGTATTTTTATCATTCGCTGGAAAATAAGAAATTTTTGGTGGTGTTTCTTATCAGCAGGTTTAAATATATGTTTGATATTTAGTTCTTACAGGTGTATATGTTGAGTTTTGAATCAAAAAACAAAAGGAAAAGAGAAAAAATACTGGTCAATCAATTACATCTGATTCCCATTGCTCTAATATGTATACGTTTTTGGCCAATGTTATAACTTATTGGTGTCTTGTGAATTCATTTTATAGATTTATCACTTTTAATTTTCTTTTTCCTTGATTTGATTAAATAGGGTTTTAGGAAGGTTGACCCTGACCGTTATGAATTTGCAAATGAGGGATTTCTTAGAGGTCAGAAACACCTTTTGAAGAATATTAGCAGGCGAAAACCTGCTCAGGTACATGGCCAACAGCAACCTCAACTTCAGAGCCCTTCAGTTGGGGCATGTGTTGAAGTAGGGAAGTATGGGCTTGAGGAAGAGGTTGAAATACTTAAGCGCGACAAGAATGTCCTCATGCAGGAACTTGTTAGGTTGAGGCAGCAGCAGCAAGCTACAGATCGCCAGCTGCAAACCGTGGGGCAGCGTGTACAGGTGATGGAGCAACGACAGCAGCAAATGATGTCATTTCTTGCAAAGGCTATGCATAGTCCTGGCTTCTTAAGCCAGATTGTACAGCAGCAGAATGAAAGCAATAGACGTATTTCTGTGGCCAACAAAAAAAGGAGGCTACCTAGGCAGGAAGAAGAAAATTCAGTTGCTACATATGGATCTAATGCTCCCAATGGACAAATCGTCAAGTTTCAGCCTTCCTTGAATGAAGCAGCTAATGCAATGATGCACCAGATCATGAACATGAATGGATCTTCTAGGCTGGAACCATCATTCAGCAACCTTGGCACTTTCCTGATTGATAATATTCCTGCTACTAATGCGTTGGACAATGGTAGTTCCTCTAGCCAAATTTCAGGAGTGACTCTTGCAGAGGTTCCACCAACTTCTGGGCTGTCTTCTATGTCAGCAGAGTCGAGGTTTCCTGTCCCATCTACTGCGAAGATTCAAAGTTCCCCTTGTGTGGTGAGCGACTGTGTTAAAGTGAATCAAATGCAAGCGGTGAGTAAGCATAATTCTGGAGAAGACACAAGTTTGTGCAACTACACTCAACTGCAAGGTATTACAACAGAAAGTTCCATTAGAATCCCTGATGTGAATTTTGTATTGCCTGAAAATGGGAATGCTGAAATTTTGGATCTGATGACAGAAGCTTTGGATGGGACAATGCCATTAGAGGCTGATACCTTCTCTCCTGACCACGAGGTGGACATTTTACCAGATGGGATCCCGAAGCTTCCAAGGATTGAAGATGCCTTTTGGGAACAGTTTCTTACTGCTAGCCCACTCGCTGAGGACACAGATGAAATTAATTCAAGCCCACTAGAAAGTGGTCTGACCAGTGAGCAGGAACTACAGCCAGGGCAAGAGAATGGATGGGATAGGATTCAACATATGGATCATCTTACTGAGCAGATTGGCCTTCTTGCATCTGAGAGCAGAAGGTGTTGATTCTTACAGTGTGTATTTACATGCTTCGTGCTGTTTTGAGGTAAATTTTCATCCCAACTTTTACATTAATAAGCTTGATGATCGGCCGGTTCTCCCCCTTTTTCAAACTATAGTGCTATCAGGTAATTATTAGAGTCATAGGTGGCTTTTGCATTTGCAGCAGCCTTCACTAGGCCTTTCTCCCTCTTTTATGCTATACCGAGCATTTTTTCTAATGTATATAATGTTAAATATCTACTATTTTGTCCCCAAAAGTTACTTTTGTAAAATGTAAAGAATTTATAGGAACACCAAAAAAGAAAAAAATTACACTTTGCCTCAATTATTCTGAACAAATAAAGAGTCTGTGAATAAGAAATGCAATTCTTTCCTTTCCTCTTATTTGTTTTACTTCTAATATATTTATGATGGAGTGCTGTGTGTTGTTGTTCCATTTACGAGTGTCATCTCTTATCTATTTTGGCTGCAGCACCTGTTATGTTGATATTCTACAGCCTGAATTTGTTGTCACTGATTTAATTGGACGAAGTATGAATTTTGAGTTTCAGATTTTGCATATTTCTCTGGTCTTGCAGAGGTTGATGTTCTGTGCTGCTGAGCAGAGAAAGCTTTTGTCAAAAGAGACATGATCTTGAAGTTTATGTAACCCTTTTTTTTTTCAAATCAATGCCGTCTGTTCTGAATAAATTTAATTGTGAATGGGCTGGATATGCTTTCTGAAGAATATAAAAGTATCATATATAATGCAGGATTAAGTTATTGTCATCTAGATTATGATTTCTAGCTAGGTAGACTGTAGAAGCCAGATTTGTTGAAGAAGATTTATACTTAATGTGTGATCACCAAATGCTTGGCTCGGGGTTTCTAACATATTGAATTTAATGGAATGAGCGTATGTTTGTGTTGTTAGCAAGTTGTATGAGTGAGATTTCTTACCAGACAGCTAGCCACACCATAATGAAAACACATGGCTGGCTGTGGCACCTAGAAAGTTGAGGTAGGAAACTCATTTTTGGCCATTAACCATAGCTTTGGTTGAGAAAATCCAGATATTTTGAGGAAAAAAGACAATGAAAAGGTCATTCAAGGAAGAACAAATGAATGTTTTTCCTCAGTTGAAGTAGCATAAAAAATTGCAGTGAGTGTGACACTATTCCTTTAAGGTGTTTAATGATTGAAGAAATTTTGTCGTCTGGATTTTGGTGGAGGAATATCTGAATCATTACGGCCAGTGAAGGAATGGGGATGCCTATAGAGGAAGCGCAAAACTCGACTAAGTTGTAGATGGTATAAAAACGAAAGAAGATATACCCAAGGCATAGAGTTTAGGGATAGAACTTCTCCTTTGAGCAGTCCAAAAGGAAACCTTGTGCGGCTTGGGGGCTCCTTTCCCAGATTTTCTGCTACAAAACAGATGATGTTAGTATTTACTGTTAAATTCCAATCCTTTGTGGTCTTAACAAATGTTCGCTTCACTTTAGGCTTCTGATGAATTGGGGCTAGGGAAGCAATGCCCTAAACTAGCTGCTGCAAGTACTAGTAATATACCAAATAAGCTGCTTAATGTTGAGTACCTAATGTTTCCGTTGTTTAATCCTTCACAAAGTCTTATATCGAATTTTCCACAGGAATCTGTATGAGGCATTCATAAGCCAAAATGATGATTGTTATATTGAGGGTATGTTTGATATTATTAGTGTTCACTTAACTTTGAAAATGAAGTTATACAATATGTTTGGTAATACCGGTTTTTAATGAGTATACCATTAGTATCATATAGGAACAGTTGTGAGATTATGACAAATTCTAATGATAGTTTTATGAGATTATTACATATCTATTGTTATATTTATTGTACAAGTTTTATGAGATTATTACATTTCTCATGTATTATTGTTATATTTATTGTACAATTAGCCGGTGAATGCAATTGCGATTATAAATCATTGAAGTTGGCAAGTGTATTTTTATAAAATAAAAAATAAAAAGCCAAACCAAAGAGCAGAAGGTTTTATAGTTCTCATGTAACTTTCATTAAAACTATACACAAGCCCAGATGTCATTGCTGCTTTGAAGACAAGACATTGCTAATCTTGAAAACCTAATGCCGGGGGAGCCAAATTAATCTCTGGAATACGTTTTTTTTTATATATATATATTACTTATTGATTATTTATTGCAAATTAGGAAAGGAAAGTATATCTGTTGAAGAAAATCAAATTTAATGCATCGAAAAATATTTAAAAAATTGACGAATAGAAGTGAGGATGTCTATTTTTTATATAGGAGAATTAAAATATTATTTTAGTTAAATTTTAGAAGTCTAAATATTTTTTTATCTAAATTTTACGTGTTACTAATTAAAAAATGTCATATGCACTCTTGAAGTATAAGAAAAATATTTTTCTTTCTAACGTTTTAAAAATTGACAGTTGTATTCCTTTTATCAATTTTTTTAAAATTTTTATTAGTGGAGTTTTTATTATTTATGAAATTAATTTAAATATAAATTTATAATTATATCACTTGAATTTTTTGTTTACAAACACTGTTTTATTATGTAAAAGGTATACGATTGTTTTAGTATTCTTACCGTTCCAGATAAGGACTATCATCAACAAGAGAAAAGGAGTCATGCCAGTTAGCGATAAAATCGGATCAGATATCAATTTTTTGGGTTAAATTGGTATCTTATTCGGTTTAAATCAGATTTGAAAATTTTGGTTCAGATTTGGTCTGATTTAAATCAGGTATCGGTTTTATTTTTTAAAAAATTAAAAATAAAATTAAAAATTTTATAATTCTTACAATTTGGTCTTTTTTTAAAAAAACTTATATTTTAATCCAAAAAATTTTAAAAGCTACCGAATTAATTTTGAAATATGAATAATCGTACAAAATAAATAAATATTTAAATTTAAATAATAATTAATTAAATTTTTAATAATCAAATAATAAATCCATCCTCATAAATATAAATAAATCTAAAATTAAATAATTCATATATTTTTTAATTTTAAATATCATTACAAATAATAAAAAATTTACAAATTAAAAAATAAATTTTATAATATAATATACAAACAAAAAAATTAAGACTCATTTTAAATAATAATTACTTAAACATATATTTATCTTTAAAAATTTTAAATATCATTAAAAATAATAA
>JAVXUL010000009.1:15292051-15313680 GCA_035590515.1 Trichilia minutiflora
TTATTGATTAATGAGTTTGAAAACAGGTACTAATGCCTTGCGGGTTCTAGAGGTACATTCTAAGTAATAGGATGCATCTCTGGGATTCGCGGCGATTGTCACGTGGCCGACTAGGGTCGAGGCGTGACATATTCGTTTGATCGAATTAGATTTCGTTCGACCGAAGGAGTCATTCGTTCAGCCGAAGTGCTGGATCATTCAAACGAATGAGAATTCATTTGATCGGGAAAATTGAAGTCCCCTGAATTCAAGAGACGTCGAAGGATTCGTTTGAACGAACCCTGATTCGTTCAATCAAAGGGAATAATTCGTTTGAATGAACTTCAATTCGTTCGATCGAATTAAGTGCAATGATGATTTTGCCCTCTTCTAGAAGCTTTTTCCTTAAGAAAACTTAAAGACAAAATGATAATTTTTTCCTTTTTCTATAAATAAGGGGGCTAAGGCTCAAATTTCAGTTTTTTTCTTCTTCTTTCTTCCTTCCCTCTCCCTTACGCACATTCTCTCCCTCTCTCTCTCTAAGTTCATCATATTTTACTTGAATTTCAATTCTCTTCATTTGTCATCAACAGTCTACCCATCTAACAACCTAGGAGCGTCAATTTGGCAATAGGAGTGCGGAGAACAAAAAGAGAAGCTAGGGTTTTGGGAAGAAAATTTGGGATTTTCTAACTTTCGAGCAGAACCAAGAAAAATCGATCATACCACGAGGTTCATAGCATCATTTCTAACCTGTCTGTGTATTTTATTTTGTATTTTATCAATTTTCGTTCATATGGGTTTTACTGTTTATCCGAATAAATTTTGATAGTTTCGACACGTGCATTGTGGTTTTTACATACTAGTTAGATTATAAAATGATCCAGTATGTCGTTAGAAAGTTATAGGTATGAATTTGGAGATTTTGATTAAATGTGAACGGTAACCAGAGTTATTGTTCTGGCGAGTGTGTGGGGTTCATTTGTCTAAATTGCGAACCCATGTTGAAATGCGCTAGTTTAGCTACAATGTGAGCATGTGGTAGTAATGAATGGATAATTGGGTGAATAACGAGATTTAACTAATTTTGCGTTTCGTCTGATTTTAGAAAACCCGGGTTAGTATGCATTGTACATATTCGAGTCTCATTTATATTATAAAATATATATTAATATATGTATTTGAATACTTGTGTATAAGCGATGATACGCGAGCGAAGTATCCATCTGACAGAGTGTATACCCTCCCTAAGTGTGAGTAGACACTCTTATGTTTTTAATGTTTTAAAAAGACTTTTGATGCTCATATATATATATATATATATATATACCTGCTTGTTTATTCTATGGCCTTTGAGCCCATTTTTAATATGCTATGCTTTGATATTGATTTGTTATGTGATAATATGGTCAGTGGGTCATGTTTTACGAGTTGTTATGTGACGATATGGTCGATGGGCCATGTTTTGTTATTTATGATGATGATATGGCCAGTGGACCAGGATATATGTTTGTATATTGGTGATAATGGCCATGAGAGCCAAGTTATATACTATAGCTATAGGATGGTAGCCTGGGAAGAGTTCATTGGGATGTGAACCCCCAGGTGAGTGTTATATGTGGTAGCCTAGGAACGGTCTAGGAGGGAGGTTGCCTAGGTGAGTGGAGGCTACACAGGTGTGATTATTTTGTGATGATTGTGTTGATGTGATGGTGATGTGATTTGTCCACCTGTGAGTCTCATCGAGTTAGTCACAAATGTCACCCCATGACTGCTGGAAGCGAACATCAGTGGTGGACAAGTTTTCTGAAAAACCCTGCATATTCTATTTCTTGCATTTAAATTTATTTTATAAAAATAGTATATTTTATCTACATATAAATCCACTGACGGTCTCGGGATATCCAGAGCTAAGGTAATCACCGGGAATAGGCGCTAGCCTAATGACTTTCGAAATATGATTTGGGATTTTTAAACTGAATGAATTCCTTCAAATGAATTGTTTTACGATATGTTTTCCTATTATTGGATTGGATATATATACATGTACATGTTTTCAGTTCACTCACTGAGTATACTCCCGTGTACTCACCACTCTCACTCTTCAGTTGCAGGTTCACGTAGTTAGCAGCAAGTGGTAGTGGTGGTGATTCTTCAGGGATAAAGGATCTCAGGTATATGCTATGTCGACTCACCATGCATAATTCATGGTCCACTGGAGTCTACTGTTCATTTTATTTTATTTATGGATCTTTTTATGAAAGAATTTATAAGAACTGTTTGATTCTATTTTGGGACGGATTGATCTCCACATATTTGTATATTGATGAACCTTTATGGATTGATTTAACTACTTCTAAGTGTTTGTGGATTGTTATGAAAACTGTTGAGAGTTTTGGTGTTTGGTTAAAAATGCTTTTAAAGGTGTTGCATAAGTATGTTTTGAGTACAGGTTTCGTTAATGTCTTACAGGCTCACAGGATATGTTTTGGTGATTAAATATACCTTGAGAGTCTATGACAGTTGTCACGTGTAAGACCCACGAGTTGGGACGTGACAGACATCGAATACATCTCATGTAGTACGGTTGTTCTTTGCTGAGATAGTTTGCTTTCAAAGACCATTACTTTCGATCGTGATACCCGATTTTCAAGCATATTTTAAAAGAGTTTGTAACACTGGTTTGGATCAACCTTATAGTATAACAGCACGATACACCCTCGAATAGACAACCAAACAAAAGTAGTCAACAAGACTCTTGGAAACATCTTTAGAAGCATTTGTTAGGATTGAACAAAGTAGTAGGATATGATATTAGCACAAGCTAAGTTCAAGTACAATAGTGCTACTCACACATCCATCGGACAAGCACCATTTGATATAGTGTACCAAAGATGTCTAATCATACTTCACATCTTTGTGCACTACCTAGGACATCCATAAAGAGTGTAAGTTTCTAATTTCTTCTTACCAACAAGAAGAGTTTTTATTTATACAGTATTTCTACACAGAGAATAAAATAAAAAGAATAAAAAGATTTTTTTTCATTTACACTACACAGATAATTCAAAAGAAAGAAAAAAATTTAAAAAGAAAAAGATTCTTATACAGAGTTTCTTCGTAGAATTAGAAGAGTTCTTATAAAAAGAAAGAAAAGAGGTTTAATCATATTGAAATAGAAACTTAAAAGGAGACGAATTTTTATACAGAGCTTAGATTTCTAATAATGTAGAAAGATAAAATGGACATAAAAATTCTAATAACAAAATAATATTTCTATCACCACCTACAGTTATAACCTGACGATAATGAGTTGAGTTTAAAATATGTTATTTATTTCATGTACTAGACTCGGGCTCAATTTTAACCAACTACTCGTGATTTAAGTAGAATACTTAGACGGTAGTATGCACGTCTAGATGAAGCCTGGATATTCTAAGTTATACAAAAAAAAAAATTTCTATCATATAATCAAAACACATAAATCACAGATACTATGAGTTATACAAAAAAAAAAAAAATATATATATATATATATAACTATTATCAATTTGAGAAAATTAATAATCATTATGATGTACATACCACAAGTTTAAAGTACAGTGTATCAAGTGTAATACGTAGTACATCCTCACCTATGTATACAAAACCTGGAGAATAGAAATTATTTCTTGTTTTTAAAAGACAAAGTGATAGCCAGTAGTTTCATATGACTAGCTCGGAGGTTTTCACCTTGATGACAGTTTTTTCGCATGTTTAACCTAACCCGTAGATAAAATGACATGCCTTTTCTCTCACATGTAAATTAATAATAAAGATGAAAAAGCAAGAAAAATAAAGCTTGTCATGGACATTAACAAAATGTGATGTGGTGGAGAACTTGCCATCTCTCTAGCATCACTGCAAACTCCAGTACATTAAAATGGTTCATCCGTGGTTCAGAGAAAAAATAAGCCCTTTGAAGTGTGAAGCTTCGTCCGTCAAGTGATGATGCTTGACAATAGGCTGATGTATTGGTATGGTAATTTTTACTTATCCTTTAATCTTTCAAAGGTTGAAGTCACATTCATGACAAACGAAGATATCTTGGAACTATAATAATGACAGTCATATTATATTAACACAAATATATTAAAAAAGATAATATAAAACAAATTTAGTAAAACAAATTTTTTATAGAACGTATGATAGAGACTTGCACGATTGCAATGTCCTAAAACAATATTTTCTCGTATGAGACTTTATTTTTCTATTTAAAAACACATAGATATTCTTTCATTTCCTATATTATGGTAAGAAGGTAATCATGAATATACTAACTCCAACTCCTTCAGCAATTGATGATGCAGAAGAATAAACCAAAATTTAAAATAAGAGATTATTAATCTTTAATCTCTTGTCCCTTTCACAAATATTAAACGAGGCCTCTGACTTATATGCTTCATTAACAGTTCAAATCGTTTGGCCACTCTTCTTTCATCTAATTACTTGTCCTTCTACAAAATAATTATTTGTAGATAGATCCTGATCAGTATCACGTGCTTATACTTTCTTTTCTTCAACAAGCAACTCTACTTCCATATTTCTTTAACTTCTCCTACTTTGCAGGATATTGTTCTTCTTCTCCATCGTCATCATCAACGGCTGTTAACGGCAGTGTTAATGGCTGAGTAATGGCGGATATGGGCTGTGGATTTGAGGTTGAATTTAGTGATGTTGGGAATATTGGTTATGGTGAAGCACACAATGCAGCTGAAAAGAAGTCATCCTATGAATGGCATTGGGGACAGAATCAGTAATATTGGAGGGTCTTATATAGGGTTTAGCACTCAAAACCTCTGGTTTATTTGTTCAAAATTCAGAGTTCCCTTGGGTCGATTTGGCTGGGACTCTGACCTTTATCACATCATTGAATTGACGAGAATAACTTTCTTATATATTAGTCGCTTTTGTTTGGGATTAAGGTGTTATAACTTTTAAACTTACAAGCTAACTGCTGTTGTCAGGTAGTTGAAAGTGTTGATTTTTATTCAGGTTCTGTTTGTTATTTTAGTGATACTGGTGTACTCTAAAGGCCGGTTTACTCTTAAAGAGGAGGCTACAGGGGAGTTACCACAACTTAAATTTGGAGACTTCAGTTTTCCAGAAAGAGGACAGAATTTTTTGGCAAAGATGAGTTTACACTAGCCCAGTTATACTCTGTTGGTAAACCAATGGAGAAGTTCTTCTGGCTCCAAGTAGATTCAGATTGGTTTAATATAGCCACCCAACTTCAAGTATATCTGTCACTGTTGTGAAACTATGTCTTATGTAAGTCTGTTTATTTGCTGTAGGATTTGGAGTTAAAACGATGCTTAAATGACACATGCTGTTTACCGGAGACACCAGAAGTGGTGGTCGGGTTGAGAGGTTCAACTGCTGATATATTCCTTGGTAATGAAGCATATAGAGAATTTCTCTTCAAAAAGTTTAATTTCTTAACTGTGGATGAGGAGAGTGCTGCCATTGTTATGGTTAGTGATCAAATACTAGAGAATTCATTAATAATTTTTTCGTCCGCAGACTGAGTAATTACTGTTACAGATCATAACATGTGTTGGTATGAGTTTTATGCTCGCAGATCAAATTCTTTCAAATGGAGTGCCGAGTATTGTGTTCCGCGATGTTTCATATTTAGCTGGTGGGGGAGAAAATATGTAGTCATTGAGCCTTAGTTCATTAGCTTAAGGCTCAATGGCTTCTGTTAATGCCCTGAGTGCTGCAGTCGAGTTTATTGCATTAGTTGATAAGAGAAATACAATTCATGACCACTTGAAGCACAATTATCTTATGCTGTAGATCGAGTGTCAATTAGACTATACGTATTGGAACGAATTATTCTAATTGAAACAAATTTTTTTGTCCGTGCAAGGGGTTACTTCCTCTCAAACCCTACAGTAACTCTGCTCCTAAGCCTAACATGTAACAAAGTGCTGAAAAATTGACCGTTCAGAATAAGTGCTTATGAGCAAGTCAAATCAAATCCTCGGTGTTAGAGACTCTTGCTGCCAATTTCTTCACAGTCTCAGATCTTCTACTCTTCACCTAGATCTAGCTTTGCGTCGAGCAAGCCCTTCTTGAATGCAAGAAATTACATTCAAATGTTCTTCTTCCGCAAATATCTTTGCTGCTGCTTCCACTTCCTCCATATTCTCCTTTATAAAGACAGTTAGATTCTTCCCACACGAACAATTCCATGACTTAAATTCTGAAAATCCAAGCAGAAACAGAATTATGTAAACTCATCGAAGCCCCTAACTAGATTTCCAGAAGAATGAAAATGTATGTACAGCTAGTTTCTAGTACCATGGAAAAGGCACATGTGTGAACATGTTTGGTCGCTGCAGTTAATGAAGGCCAAGTAACAGTCGTGTTTGCAGACATCACAGAGAGTTGCTCCTTGAGAAATTGAAGAATGCCTAAATGGGATTTTCAGATTGTTTACGCAACTTAGAGCACTGTTCAAACATCTTATATACTGTAAAAAGGAAGCTTTGACATGAGTGGCCAATTCTGCTTGTGAGTTGTCCAAGGCTTCTTTACTCAAACACTTCCTGTACAGAATCATTGATTCTTTAAGGAGAAGTTCTTCATAAGGAATGATCACCGGAATCCTTAGACGTGCATAACGCTTGCCAGCAGCCTCTCCAAATGGAAACCAATCTCCGGTAGCAAAGTTAACAGCCTCGCCACAATTAAAACCTGTCATTGTACAGTCAAGCAAATAGTTGAATATTATGCGGCAAGAGAGAATAGGGAATAGGGAAAAATCAGTATCTCTAACCATGACTAAACCCTGAATGATATGCTCTAGGAAATGTGATGACAAACTCCCCAGGCATCTGAACTGCCTTGTAAAGATGTACATCATTTTCCAGCAAAAGTTTAGGAGGAAACATTGTTGCTTTCTTTGCAATTTCCTCAAAAGCTCCGTCTTCTCCAATTGTGGATAAGATCCTTTTAGAGTACACATGATTCAGAACTACCCTCTCGAACTGAACAGCATCATATCCGGGAACACCATACCAGGTTTTGGGTGCACCAGAGTGATGATAGTTAATGCTGAAAATTGAAAAAGTGACTGGATTTATAATGAAAATAATGCAAATTATAGAAGCAAAGAAAAATGGACTCATAGGTATTTACCTGTACAAATAATGATCTTCAACATGCCAAGCAAACATACTGAATAGCATGCCGATGAATAGCATGGGATCGGTTACTCCCTGAATATGTATCAGTTAAATTCAGAAAAATGCTCAGAGAATGAAAACTAAAAATCAAATGAGGATTGAAGAATGGACTTCATCAGCTTACCGGGACAGAATATTCAAGCAAACGAAGGACGGATTTTGGCAGCCTTGGTAAAGTCTGAAATAGATACATTCACAGTCACATCAATGCAAAGAACACAAAAATTACATATGATGAAAGCTGTTCAGGTAACGAAAACAAAGGAAATCAGAACCTTCAAATGCCATTTGCAATTTCCGAGCTGATCATTAGGATTTGATGAAAAGGCACTGCCTTCAATGTTGGCTCCATACTCAACTGTGCCTTCTTTACCATGAGTCATTTCAAGCCAAAATTTCTTTTCGATATATGAAGGAGGAAGATCCCCAAAACGAGGAGATTGAAGATTCAATACCTCAGTTGCTTCTCTCTTAAAAGTATTGTAGGTAACTTGTCTGGAAAGTAAACCATAATGATGCTCATACATGTCAATTTTTTCAAGAAAAAAGCAAAAAAAAAAAAAAAAAAGGAGGAGGAGCATTTCGCTACTTTTTCCCCTCAAAAAAGCTGCCCTTGTCATGCACATTCCATTTTGGAAGACGAAGAGGTTGCTTATAAGTATCAAATTTGAAGTCCTTGATCTCCTTGGTCAGTACATGATCAGCAGGAACAGAAGCCTTCAAAGGGGATATAACTTTGCAAATTCCTAAAATTTGAAATTTACAGTACTCATAAGTTGTTCAAATCTTCAATACAGGAGCACAATGTTCCAATTCAATCGTCACATACCGTATTTGGAAGCTTCAGGGGCAATCTTTTGCAGATAGAGTAAAGGATCATCAAACTCCTCCAGTGTTGGATAGTATGCAGGACAATCTGAAATTTCTTGTGTCCATTCAAAATCCGAAAACTTAAACTTATATAATTTGTTTTCGGAAACTGAACTCCTTTTAGGTGTTCTTCTTTGAGTTGGAATTAGAATTTGTTCAAGATTCATCATATAGAGCAAAGACTGTAACATATTCCTGTCGATCATGTGACATTAATTGGAAGAAAAATAAAGTAACATATTATTGAAGTATCCATTTTCAATATGACATTTTGCAACACTCAAGAGTAAATAAAATGATGATCTTGATAATTAGAAAGAATGGAAACATAAATACCATAAACGAAACTACAAGAAGAGGAAAATTTAAATTATTCAAAAGCATATTTCTCTGTTTGACTCTCAAGAAAATAGAAGAAACTAAAAGAGGAAAAAGCATATATAATTGAAACTTTCTTGCATTCTTCTTATGCTTTTCCTATTTATTTGGTTATCAAATCTTAATGTTTTCTTCTAACAAACCAGAAACAAGAACTAATTTCTCAAGATTCTAGTTACTCTTTTCCTTTCTTTCAGTTTCCTGTTAACCAAACAGAAGTGTGCACTAAATGAAAAAGACCATGAAAAGGGTATTCAGGAGATATCATACCAGTAGAAAGTCTTCTTTTCTAGCAAGAAAAACGAGAGGTTTTGTGGGAAAATTTAATAGCCAAAGAATAAGGGAAAGAAAATTTCAAGAACAATCTGCAAAACATGTGATTTCAAACCCTCATTTTTTTCCCGGGTTTTGTAAGGTTTTAGCACAACCGTCGTGTCGTTAAAAGGAAATGATAGCGTGTTGTCCTTCATATTATACTACTAGACTATAATGGTTGCTGCAACATTATGTAACACGTGGAGGAAATTCATTGGATAAACTATGTAAAATAATATAGCAGGGCAACATATGATAAATTAGCCGTTATACTTGAGGGCGGAAATTTGTTTCACTTGCTGTTTTGCCTCTCTTCGTTTAATTTTATTTATATTTATATTTTTGTAATTACTTAATAAATTTATCTAACTCACTAACAAATTTATAATAATTAAAATTATATATTTATTGTAAAATAAAATTACACATTTAAAAAGTAAACATTAACTGTCGAGTAAAAGTAAAAGAAGGCATTTAGCAAACATTTTAAACATATTCATGACGATCATACTTGCATATGATTTTGATTGTTTCTATTTATTTTTCTTCCTATTTTTCAAATTTCAATTTATTTATTAAAGCAAATGAATTGATTCCTTGTGTAGTTTTAATTTAATAGTTTATTTTCAATATGAATCTTGGGATTATAAATTTATAAACCCTCAAAACAACAGATTAAATGAAATATTTTATTATGTATTCATACGCAAGACATCATCATTCACAAAATTGAGGAAAATCATAGTGATCCTTAGTTTAAAATGTACAATAAATTTGATTCAATACCAACAAATCCAGTAACTATTTTACTTGATGATTCAATAGATCAAAAAGATCATAAAATTTTACTAGATGATTCAAACAAGTAACATCATAAATGGAGTAAATGAATGTTCTTGAAATTTAGATTCATGTTGAGGGCAGGGTTATGGTAAGTACATTCATTGGATAGTCTAAAGTAAAGCAATTCATATAAGAAACGAGCTACACATTAGGGGGGTAAGCGCCATTCACATCTTACTACAAGGAATGAATCACCTCATTGTCTATGCTTGGGAATTTTTCCCTCTTTTAAGAGGGAAAGAGCATACTCAGCAGTGTCAATGAGATCTTGAATATTGTGAATGGACCGCTCTTCAGACCCCAATAAGAAGATGGTTCGAACCTCTGCTTTCTTTGAAAGTCTTGCTGCAAAACCAAGATCTAGTTTGGGAGAGTTGAGGCTCCGTAAGATCTGACGATATAAAGATAGGACTCGAGTCCGATGGTTGTGGTCGGTTGTGGCCCATATCAGACCCTTCATATCTCTGTGCAGTGTCAAAGTCTCAGAATTTCAGTGAGCAGGAAAATGAGATAAATCAACAGAGTTGTCATTTCATCATACTGATGTTAATATACTTTTTTCATCTACAGCATTACATGGCAAATTACTTTAACTGGGAGAAACTGATAATTAAATCACCAATGAGGTCAAGGATGCCTCTCACTTTGATGAAGGTCTGCAATCCTTCCATTCAAATATTAGTTTAAGGATATGGAACCTTAAATTTCGAAGCTAATTACAGTTCGTTACAACTTTGTTGGACATTTCCAATGTTTATCAGAAACTAATAAGAAGTTTTGCCGGTAACAGGCAGATTGGTACTTTCACTAAGAGATTATTTTTGGCCCAACTTTATCACAACAAAAAAGCTTAACACAACCCTATGTAACTGTTTTCCACTACACAGCCAACTGATTACAAGAAGCATATGTCTATTATATGTTTTTGTCACAGTACTGTTCCTGTCCTATAAATAACATGATTCCTAAAACTCGAGTGAACCTTTTATGCATAATTGTCCTCAATAAACCTGTTTGAAGGGCATTTCAGTAGTAACAAAATTTTCCCTCAAAAACTCAACCAAATACAAGAAAAATGTTTCACAAATCACAACTGTAGTATACATCTTTCTATGATTAGCATAGAGGTGTCTTCTCTCATATACAACATACAAGCAACTCAATACTTTCCTTTCTAATAATACAACTTGACTCATCAGTATTTTCCTTCATTTCAGTTCCAATATCAGTTGCAGCAATCTTTGGTTAATTTCAATAATCTAATTCCTTAAAATTTTAGAAATGATAAAAGACACTATTTCCCATCACATACTTGCCCCAAGCAGATGCTGTACTGGATTACTATAATTCTTTCCGTGCTAAAATTTTACAACATAAAAGAGAAAAGGTAAGTTCGTTTAATCACCATACAACTCCTTTGGCAGTGATAAATTCAAGGTCAGGCATTTTATCGAACAGGTCATGATAAATGATTTCCAATTGATCTATAAGCTCAGGAAAATCTTCAGCCTCACCAAATCCGAACAATTTTCATAAGCCTACTTGGGAAACCATACCAAACCCATATAAATAACACATACACACAGAGTGATCAGCCTTCAGTCAACGATGTCTTTCAAGCATTTCATCAAACAGTTACAACATCGCAAAATGAACACAGGAAGCATGAAAACCAGATGGACTTTTCTAATCGGATTAAAAAATAATTTGAAGAGATAAAAATAAGAAATTTTGCAATGAACAAAGCATCAGTGAAATAAAGAACCCCCTCTACCCCTCCAGAAATTTTGTGCAGTTACTGCGGTTGAAGCAAATAATCATCTTTTACATTTAAATAAAAAAATAATACTTTAAAATCAATATATTCATTTCATTCGCATATCAAATTGAAAAATTAAAACATTTTTCTATCGAAAAAATTAAAATTTTATATTACGTACTAAAAAACTATCATACTACTCACATAATGTGTATAAAAATTAAAAATTATAAAAAAAATATACACCTTTACCTGATTTCCGACAGATTTTCGGTGGACTAGGGCTGGTGAGCGACGTCTTGGCGGCGATTGATCGATAGTCCGGTGGTTTGAACTTTCAAATCGAAATAGAACCCGAGAGACGGAAAAATTATCCTTCCACGCTTTTTAAGTTTTAATATATTTTATCAAAAAAAATATATATATATACGGCAAGGATCGGATAGCAATAATAGTAATGGACTTCCTTATTTGTCATTTTATATGATGATAGGCGTTCCAATTTGTAGAGTTTCTTCGTTACCAGTTTTCAGTCTTGTCACCGTAGATAATAGATATTGCAAGTCGAGGCATTTCACGCGTAGCCACCTTAATCAGCAAGTGCCCTTTTATCAGTTATAACCTGAGCCATTATGTTGGCTTCTCAGCAATTTTATCAGTCGTATCAGATGGCTGCCACACGTACTTTATGAATCGTGTTTTGATTTTCTTCATTTGTTATCTTTGCCCTTCAATCCAGTCAACCTACTTCCTTTATATTGAATACAAAATCTATATTTAAGTACCGTAGGAATTATAATAGGAATTTGAATGTTAAATTATTATTTTATTTATTTATTTTCAATATATATATATATATATATAGGATTAGAATTATTATAAGTATAAATAGGTCTAATATTTGTGAAATTTATTCACCTGTTAATTAATAATATTTTTAACTTTTTTTTAATTTGTTCCTAGCAATTATTCGATAAATTTCTCTTTGAGAGTTTACTTTTCTCATAAATTTAAGAATTATGCTAAAATAATATTTCGTATCATTTTAGCATGGCGGCAAGTGATATTAGAATCTATCTTTATACTAAAAAGAACTTTCTTAAATCACCAAACACCACTATACCATAAACACTTTCTGTTTTAAATTAAAAACACCACCAAAGCATCTTTCCATCTACTAAAAAAAATTATAAAAAAGAAAAAGAAAAAAATGTCTAAAAAATCAAAAGGAAAAAAGTTCAGAAAGATAAAACAAATTGTCAAAACCACCCGCCACCAATCACAACTGTTCATCGCAGTGCAGTCATCACCGTTCATCGATCCAAGATCAATGGACTGCATATATTCAGACGTTCACAATTTCTCTCAAACACAAGTCAGGACAACTAAATACAGTAGCCGATGCTATGCTTTAGGTCAATACACTGTCTTACTAACCGGTGCAAAAAATGAGATTATTGGTTTAGAGTATTTAAAGGATTTATATGCAGAGGATGATGATTTCAAGAAATAATGGAAAAAGTGTATCTCTAGTACCTCGTGTAAATATCAGGTACATGATGGATTTTTGTTTTTTAATGAAATTCTATGTACACGGCACAGGTTTTTTTTAAGTGAATATATTATTGGTAACACCAGATTAGATGACCGTGCCGATAAGCTATGAGATATTATGATAGTATTATGAATTCGAATCATCTCGACATCAATTTTGATTGATATATTAAGGTGAAAGTCTCAGTTTATTCTTATATTTGATATCATTATGGGTAATTCTTGCACAAGTGTCTAGTAATTAATGATAAAATCATATGATATACGATCACGGATTTCGTAAGAATAGATACTTATCCCCGTATATAGTTGGACACCGTAACGATGATTGAATACGAAGGATTCCGGGTCACAAAAAAATTTTAAAAAAAATTATTCGTGAACTTTGAAAAGGAAGATTAGAAGATACATTTATTGACGTGGACGTGCATGGATCAAAATATTAAGAGGTAGAATATTATAATTTTATTAAATAAATTTTTTAAAAAAAAATTTATTTAATTAAAATTATTGTTTTTTTATTAGTTAAGACTTTTTAAAAATAAATATTTACTAAACTAATTTTTTATTTAATTAGGATTCTTATTTAGTTAAGATTTCTAGGATTCTTATTTAACTAGAATTATAATAGTTACCTATATAAAAGTATATTTTGTTTCAATTGAAAAAAAAATCTTATTTATTATTTCAGAATTCTTTCTTGAATAATAGAATTTTTCTTAAATTTTAAGATTTTTATAATTTTCTTAATAGATTTCAAAGTTGCAAGTTTCAATTTAATACTGGACTTGTGTAACACACTACACGCGGCATCATTAATTGTGACAAAAATACTTTATTGATTTAAAGCTCGGTATTATTAGTCTCATCTCAAGGAAAATTGATCTATCAATTTTATTTTAAAACTCTCACGAACCCAATGCAGAATGAATTCTATTTTTATAGTTGTTGATGGATTCTTTAAAATGTTATATTTCATTCTTAGCAAAAATAACTCTGATACAAGTCATATTATTCTTTCGAGAAGTGGTTTAATTGCATGGATTACCAAAAACTATAGTCTTTGACTGGATAGCAAATTTTATAGTCATTTTTGGTGTTCATTACGGAAAAGATTTGATATATCCTCATTGTGCAATAGTATTTGTCATCCCAAAACTGACGTTATGAACAAATCATTAAGTATTATTTTACAAAAGCTTAACGCAAAAAAATATACGCCAATGGGATTGTGCCTTGCGTTAGTCAGTATTCGCGTATAGTAATGTGTCTAATTGATCTATAGGAAAATCACCTTTTGAGATGATCTATGTACGACCACCTTTACATATATTAGACTTAGTATCTTTAGCCAAATTTCCAAGGATGAACGTCATTGCTAGTCATATGATAGATAAAACAAACAATATTCATGACGAAGTTAAGAAGAAGTTAGAAGAATCCAATGTCAAACACAAAACAACCGTAGACAGTCATAGAAGATTCAAGACTTTTAACATCGGAGATCAAGTGATGGTTCATTTGCATAAAAAAAATTTTTTTGTTGGAGAATACAACAAACTCAAGTGAAGAAGGTTGGGTGTTTCCGTATTCTTAAGAAAATTGTTGCATCCCAGACTTTGAACACAACCACCACAGTAAGAAGAATTTGAACTCACACAAAAAACAGAAATGGCGAAAACTACAGTAGAATAAAAGAAGAAGAAGGAAACAAAGTTCAAGAATACTTTCTGTTTATTTCATCTGAAAGTTACAACTGCTCTCTTCCTATACAAGACTAAATCTTTATATACACTTTCTAAGCTTCAACCTACTGTCTTCAAGAAGAACCAAGAAACCAAGAAATCAAGAAACCAAAATTACCCAACGTACCACTTGTTGCATTCTGGTATTCCATTTACCTTCTCTTTCCTGTTTTCCGCCAACCCATTTAGAACTCAATCCTACATTGGATCGCAAGCATACAACTTTCATCTACAGCCCATTTAGAACTCAGCCCTTGAAACATTGGATCGCCCAACATGTTGGTGTGTATTTAGCTATCTATATTATACATTTTTACATATTTTGGGTTACAATTATAAATTCTTTTACTAAAATAGCTTTTAGCTTATAAACATATAATAAAAAATTAAAAATTATAATAACACAATTGAAAATTACGGCTGAATGCATCATAACTCTTCCCGATTAAAGGATGCAAATCTGATAAATTGTGCTGTCTTCTCCATTTGGAGTTTTCTTGTAAGAAAACCAATTATATGGCCGTTCAGCCTAAAAATTGCATTTTATTTAAATATTCTTTGGTTTTACAGAAGGAATCATATTATATTACTTACGTACAATTTAATTGAAAATCCAGATTTTAGAATCTGGAAAGGTTTTTCAAATAGATGAATCATAAATTTACAAAGCCGTGCATAAACATGAGCATCTGATCAAGGTATTATTAACTTTGATGTCTTATCTTTCTAGCTGTTCAATTTTGAATTTTACTTTTTGAAGATAGTTTATATTCTTAATTCGTTCAAGTTAATTACGATGAGAAGATTAATGTGAAAGATGAGTTTAGGATGAAAATAAGCCTATGGATTAAGTAATCTTATATGCATTCTATAGTTGTATTATAATAGCTACGTATCCACGTTCCAGTCAAATGATTATTAATGGAATAAGTAAATTGGTAAGATAAAGAGTTGATGTGATAGTATCCATAGAAATGAAGCGATGGAGATTATAATACATCAAATTTACTGTGAATAGATTTTAAATTTTATGTTAAAATTTTGCATTGAATTTATGTGTAATATTATTTTGTATTGGGCCTGGCCCATGTGATCTTGGCCCTAACCTGACACCTGTGGGTCGACTTAGTCCATTAATCAATTAATTTTTTTATTCTTTATTTAAATAACCATAAAACAGGCCTTTATAATAAAAATATTTATTTCTTTTATTATGTTTCATAATTTTAACTTGATAATAAATTGATTAAATAAAATTTTATATTGTAAGCTCTATGAATTTATACCTAGACAAGAATTTTAAATGGATCAGGCCGCACAGAGCCCATCAAGGCCTCTATTTCGTGGGTCCATTTGCCATGTCTAGAAACACAAAACCCTTCTTGTACATAATTTGAAGAAAGAAAAAGGAAATGACGTATTATATAATACACACATTTTTGGACCAGTAAGGATCATATTGGTACTAGGCTGCTGTAAGTTACTGTTACTGTAGAAAAAAATTTCAAATATTAATATAAAATTATGTAAATCTTATAAAAAATAATTTTTTTTTAATCGAGGAGTCCGGATCAGTTTACGCGCATCTCGACTAATCGTTGAAGGAGGGTAGCACAGTATCTTATCGCCATGATCCCTCACTTAAATTATGGACATACCCAAAAAATCGAATTTAAGGCCGTACGCTTAATCATACAATTTTTAATTCACTCTTATTAACAAAAAAATAAATTTTGTTAATGAGTGATTTTAACAAACTTATTAAAATTTTTATATTTAATAAATTATATTTTTTAATTTATTATTAATTATTATATTAAATATTCATTAACAAAATTCATAAAATAATTTTTATCTTTGCTTTAATTTAAAAATAAAAATATAATCAATTCAATAACAAATCAAAACAAATCAATTCTAAGTATCCCTATCAGCAGTCGCAATAGACTTTGTGAAATGAAAAAATGCAATCGATGACTTAATTTGTTGAAATTTTCACGTAGACAGATGGCCGCATTCACTCAAGATAACAATTAAATTAATTAATTAATTAATTAGGTGATTAAAGTCAAAAAGATGATTATAAAGACGAAAAAAAGGGAGACATTGTAAAAAGTAATTGATCCATTACTTCTGTTGACAAGATATCTTATCGAATAAAAATTACCTTGTCGTCTTATCCGCCATTTGTATTTTTTTCTACCATATCAATATCGGTTTAACGAAGATGATTCATTCATACTTTATAACTAAATTAATAATTTTATGAAAATTCAATAGAATTCAAAGTTATTTAATAATGTAATTCTTATTTAATAATGTAATTCGATATAAATTATAATGCATTAGGCTGATCCTCCTCCTAATTTGAATACACTGAAGAGTGTATCAGGCTCGACTAATAATGAATTGCTCGAATTCCGAACAGTATACTGTTATTATTATTATTATTATTTATCTTTTCGTTTCTTTCTTTTTACTTAGCATTTGACTGTTAGATATTTTCTACTGCTAGTTTTTGTCTTGTCTTTTCTTTTCTTTTTTTTTCCTTTATTCTTTTTGACTAGCATTTGACTGTTAGTTTTCTTCTATTTTTAGTCGAAGTGACTGATGTCATTGTTACAGTATGGTCCTTAGAATATTGTAGTACATTAGGATTCGACATGCTAATATTGCCAATAAAAATCTTTTCTTTTTTCAAACAAACTTTTAATTACCAACGTTGTCTTGTCATTTACGTATGTAATAAGACTGCTTTGAAACTTAAAGGCCAAATCAAAAGTTTCTAAATTGTAATCGAGTAAATTCTAAATCCATGTACATTTTTACATTGAGATTTCCAACTTTTCGCGGTTGGCAACCGATCCGTCTTTTCCTCCATTTCTTTTATCAATAATGGCCGTATTTTGTGCTCATTTGTCTTTGAGTAGGGAAATTCTAGATAGGGTTTAGATGTATGGTCATATTTAAAAATTAAACATTTACACTTAATGAAATTTATTAAAATTTTTTAAACATCTGTTGTGTTGATTATTAAGATTCATGTATGACTAATATTTTTTGTGTAATTATATTTTTTTTCCTCTTAATTATTATTATAAATTTATATTTATTTAAATAAAAAACTCAAAATATGAAAATTTTCTTAATTATTGTTATTAAAAATTAAATTTATGTTTCATATTGTCAAATTATTAATTTATTATAATATTCAAATTTGGATTAAACATCATTCTCTTTGAATTAATTTTTAGGGTGAGTTTAAATCTATTTGATATAGTATAATTAATTTGTTGCTAGGTGACTAACCGGTTCATTTGTATGACACCTTGTACATGAAAACGTTAGAAGTGAACTTTGTATCCCACATTGTTGCCTTTAAGCTAAATATTTTTTTGTGGGTTCTATTCAAACCCAAAGTCCATTTAATTATTGCATATTTTAATATGATTTTCATGTTAACTTGATGTATATTATCAAAAATCAAGAGCAATAAAGAAAGGTTACTTAACTAATATTGTCATTAATTAGAGAAAAAATCATGGTAATCTGGCGAAGCTGTGAGTTGTTCATTTTGATTTACAGGACATTTCTGTCTATAGGTCGGTCATTGGGAAATTAATAGAATATTACCTTATCTGAATTAGTGCAAAATGTGTATAGCTAAGATTTACCTAAAGCATAGTTGTTACCAATTTAAATAAAACATATATGATCTGTTTTCCATTTATGAGCTTTTTTTAACATGCAAGTTGCATTATAATAATTCTACAAATTATACGAGGGGAGCAAAAGAAACCTAGGTAATATAGTCAAACTTTTCAACTGAATGGACCGTCAATATTGGCGACAATTCTAAAAATTATACAAAGGGACACAAACCAAGCTTAGGTCATATAGTCACACTTTTCAACTGAGTGGACCCACGAACAAACAAGTAATTCCATGGATATCCTATTAATAAAACTAGTGCCACACAAATGTGTGAAATGGAGGTATGTATGCATGAATTATAGACATCATGCAAATCATGAGAATTGTGATTGGGGATAACCTCTCGAAGCTGAAATAATCGGTAACATTCATTCCTATTTTACCCTTTACCGTCTTTGTATATGGCTTGTATCATGCGGGCATAGCATAGACATTTTTTGCAGTGGTTTTCCTAATAGCGGGAAAGGTTCAGTTCAGTTTAAACCTGACAACAACATCTATAACATGCATATGGAGTTGATTCTGTATGACATTTTGACTTGTTATACGGCCGGTGTCTCCAAGTCCACACACACACACACACACTCATATATATATATATATATATATATATATACGCATACACTTACCGTTCAGTGTTACCAAAGCCACTTTTTTAGCAGTATTTTATAGACAGTTCATATTACTTAAAGGTCGATAATGACATTAGTTCGGCGCCCTTTATCATTGGATCTCTTACGTGCCAAATGTTATCCCAAGTTGCAAATACTTTTTGACCTAACACGGCTCGTTTCACATATGATTAACCCATCGGATCAGCGGTAAACTAGGGATTGTTGTAATTAGATATGATATATTTACGACTTAATGCATAAATCAATTAATATTTACTAACACCGGCATATGTATCTTGTCAAGAATTTGTGTATAGATTCATGTACGTACGAGGCCGATTAGCCATCTGAAATGATGACTAGAGTTGCTTGTTATTGGACTGATAGCCAACTGACACGTTGACTAAAGTTGCAACTTGCATGCTATCTAATTGTTACTCGATTTAAAATTTTAAATTTTAAAATAAATTTTTTCATAATTTTACTTAAGTATCTTAATATTTTTGACCACTTAAAAATTAATTTTATTTAATAAATTTTATCATATAAATTTAAATAATTATTTTCAATTTTTAATATTCAAAAAATTCTAATATACAACTATTCAGTTTTATTTAATAAATTTTATTATCTATATTAAATAATTATTTTTAATTTTTAGTAATTTTGAAGATTCATATACACGGCATACAGTCTTATCTTATTCTAATATTATCTCAAATTATAACTTAATTTAAAATTTTAAGCTTACAAATAAGACAAATGTGTTTAAATGACTAAACATACATTATGTTTTCAAATTAAGAATAGTTTATTCGAATTATAAAACAAGAACTAATGGTATTTACCCACTTGCATGGCCTAGTTCTTAATGAAAGTCATCATCATCATGACTCCTAAGTGGGAAATGGAGAAACTAGGCAGAGAGCAGATTGAAATTTGGCATGAATTGAGCCGAAATGCTTAAACAATTCAGAAGTTTGTTGAATCAGTTGTGTACAAGTAAGTATATATAGAATACAAAGTCCATGAGATGATAAGAAATAATGATATGTAATTCTAATTTCTTACATGCCTGCCTATTGCGATACATTTTCATGTTCTTGTAATCATGCCCTGCTGTAGAATTTGTATGTGTTCGCATAATGTTTCTTGAAACTTTAGGTTTCATTTGGATTTTGGATTATAACATTTTATTATAAGTAAAGTTAAAAAAATATTAATAACATCAATTTTAAATAAATTTATATATTTTAAATTTTAAATTTTATTTTAAGTAATGAAGACTTAAATATCCTAAGAATATACTACTTAATTATATATCTATAAAAAGGTTTCAAAACCCCATAAAAGGATTGAATTCCTTCTGTAATAAATAAATAATAATTAAAAATGTTAAAGAGTGCTTAATTTGTGGACCTAGGTCACTAGGTTAAACTACGTAAATTTACTATACTTTGTCTAATTAATTTATTTATTTTTGTTATTAGTTGTACCCAGAGGATAATAAATTTACTATTGATTCTTAATTTTGGAGTCAACAAATTATTGAATTTTTTACGGGTTTATATTAAATCGTTATTATGATTTTATTAAAAATAGACTAATGTCATAGTTATTAAGTAAAGTGGACCTAATTATATGATCTAAAGAAAATTGGGTTTGACGTCTATAACGGACTAGTTTTGGCAGTCAGTGTAGGCCATGGGTCATATCGAAGCTTTTGATAGAGAGGTCCAATAAAGACCAATCAGGGTTAGACTAGGTCCTCTCTCTACCTCTATATAAAGAAAAGTATGGGTTTCAAAATCCTAATCTGCCTCCCATTGAAAAGAAAAATATGGGTTTCTCATTGAGTAGACTGCCACAAGTTAGATAATAGAGAGAAAGACCTAACCTTTTCGAAACGCTACATCGATGGTAAAAAATGGTACGCATTTCTAACATATAATTGTATTCTATATTCGTATATGCGAGATCTTGGTGAATATAGGTATTATAAAATTCCAACAAGTGGTATCAGAGCCAGAGCATATATGATTTAGAATCAATTATAAAATTGTTTGAATGTATTTTTTCTCCCATGATCGCATAAAATTTTGGTCATATTTTATGTTGATTTAATTGTCATATGCGATTAAAAGTTTAGGGCTTTTATTCTTTACATTATAAGCTTCGTATTGATAAATTATACGCCTTCTAATTCATAATATACGCGAAGATATTAAGGATTAAAGTTTTGGATTTCATAAACCCTAATTTTTGAGATCCAAAATTTTTCGCATTATTTTATGTATTTTTTTATGATTCATAATGAATTGATATATGGGTCTTATTTCTCTCTGTATAAGCTTCGTTTTGATATATTACACATAGCATAATTGATTGTATGTTGCGAGAAATCTAACGTTGAATTCGTTATGGTTAATTTTGTATCCAAAACTTTACACTCAAATTTAGATCTATTATGATTCGAATTTGAGAACAATAAGGCCATCATCAGATTTAGGACGTCTGAAAACATAGGAATAGGCTTTTGAATCATCGAAATCGGACGAAAAACGAAGGTTTTAAGGTAAAAATACGAGAGGGTCAAAATCAGGTTGCAACCGGGTCAAAACGACCT
>JAVXUL010000009.1:15331005-15347195 GCA_035590515.1 Trichilia minutiflora
AATTAAATTAAGATTGATAAAATACCAACCTATATAATAAACGGATCAACCTAACACAGTCCGTTTAAGGTTAGCTAGCGATGGACTGAGCTGGATTGACCTACAGCCCTAAATGTAATACTTCGTTGGAATTTGAAAAAATAAAAAATAAAAAAGGAAAAAGTAAAAGGTATATTTTGTTTTACTTATTTTATGAATTCAATTTTACAAAAATAATATCCAACATATTTTCTTTTTATTTTTGAGAAAACAAAAATGAAAACAAGGGTTGAAAGAGGGTACCGAACACACCCTCACCCTTGCGAATGCAAATTAGCCTATTGCAAAAGATCCCATTAATCTGAGGAAGGACATAAAAGTAATTAACTTCCAGAAAAGGTCTAAACTTGTAGATTATTTTTGTAACACTTCCTAAGAGAGCATGTTGAATTTATCATCGATTTCAATGGCCGAGACACAGATCCATTTCTGCTTCACTCAAAAGTGTTTTCTCATTGTCTTCTTCCTCCATTAAAATCAATTGAATCTCTTGGAAAGCAAAACACCCTAAAAATGCCACTAAAACAAACTCCATTAACAAGATCCTCGTACAAATCTCGTGTTCTCCTATTCACTCTCGTTCTCTTCGCTCTATCGCTCCTCTTCATCCTCTTTTCTCTTACTCGAAACACTTACTCAGATCCGTACCTGCATCCGAACCCAAATACGAAACCGGAAACTTCATTCGTGGTTTCACTCGAACACTTTCTCACTCAAAAATCTACACGATTGCATCCGGCGAAAGACGACACCGTTTTGACAGTTGAGAAAGGGGATGTACGGAGGTTGGATGACTTGGTTTTTACAAATGAGAGGAAGAGGGTATACACAGAATCCTATTATCCGTTGAACTTCCCTATCAAGGTTTACGTGTACGAGATGCCGAAGAAATTCACGTACGATTTGCTTTGGCTGTTTAGGAACACTTACAAAGAAACATCAAATTTGACTTCCAATGGGAGCCCTGTTCATCGTTTGATCGAGCAGGTGGGTACTCTAATTTGTGAATTGATAGTAAAATTGTTTTAATTTACAAGAAATTATACATGATTTCGTCCATGGGTGTATGTAGCATTCAATTGATTATTGGCTATGGGCGGATTTGATTGCCCCGGAATCGGAAAGGCTTTTGAAAAATGTTGTGAGAGTTCATCGTCAGGAGGAGGCAGATTTATTTTACATCCCATTCTTCACAACAATTAGCTTTTTCTTGATGGAGAAGCAACAATGCAAGGCTCTTTATAGGGTGTGAGTGAACTTCCGAGGTTTACATTTTTGCTGCACATTTGCATTTATGTTGAATTTACGTGATTGCTAGTTCCTGCATAAATCTTGCTTGATGGATGATTGAGTTTCAGTGTTTGTATTCTCTGTCAGTATGCATGTTGAGAACTGTTGCTTGTGGGTTGACACGAAGGGATTGGCATTGGGATTGAATTTTGAAGCCTAGTTTATGATGAAGCTAGAGCCCAACTGACTTGAGAATTTCATTTTGATTGAAGATTTAAAGTCAGAATTAGTTGCATTGTTAGATATTTCCTATGTTTGGATATTTGATTATACACAGGCACAACTTCTTACTTTTCTTTTTTAGGATTGACCACTAAGCACTCAACACAGTTTAATTACTCATTAGGAAAATAAAGGTGTCATCATTATTGTTAATTGTGGCATTGTTTGGTCTCTCTCGAGAGCAATATAAAGTTATGAAAGACTTTGTAATCTAGTAAAACGTTGTAATTATAACATGTTAAGTGGTGTTTAAGATAATTATGGTGACTGTAAACCTCCACTTGTTTCAACCAAAGCTCAAACACTAACAATAATTCTAATCAAAGAATATCGTTGAAAAAGAATTTTGAGTTTCAATTGGTGATTCAACTATAGTATGACGCCTGGTGGTCTTAGATCTAAAGTAGTTATAATTTGACCAAAAATATTTCCTATTGAACTTCAGGATTAATATAAATTTTTCATAATATATAGATTCAATTAGTATTTTTTATTTTCATAATATATAGATTCAATTAGTATTTTTTATTTTTAATGTATTTTTTTCTCTTTTTATTTCCTTGCCTTTTTGTGTAGCTGATGGACATAACTTTAATATAATAGTTTAGTAGTCTATTGATTAGATATGTGACATGTATAATGGTCCAATGTTCAAACTTTAAATTAAATTCTAGAGACTCAAGTTGTGTTAAGAAACTGAAGTAATTAATTGGGATCATGTTTTGGTTGAATTTCAGGAAATGACTAATTAGCACTTCTTTATGCTGCATTGTCTGGGTTTTTCTAAAATAATTTGTGAATTCTATGGATTGTACTCAGCTTGAAGAATAACTTCTATAGTGTTTTTGTGGGTGGATGTGATACGGAGCTTTACAATCTGGTTAACATAATGTATTGTTGCCTGCGACTGTAGGAAGCTTTGAAGTGGGTGACAGATCAGCCTGCATGGAAACGATCAGAGGGGAGGGATCACATACTTCCCGTTCATCATCCCTGGTCATTTAAGTCTGTTCGTAGATATATGAAAAATGCTATTTGGTTGTTACCAGATATGGATTCCACTGGGAACTGGTAATTTGAGTTCTTAGAAAAAGAAGATTTGCATATTTTTCAAAAAAAATTTCAATTTGAATGCTTGCATAAAATGATAACCGGTGATTCATTTGAACTTTTAGGTACAAGCCAGGACAAGTTTCACTGGAGAAAGACCTTATTCTTCCTTATGTCCCTAATGTTGACTTCTGTGATCCCAAATGTGTATCAGAAAGTGAATCAAAGAGAAGCACATTGCTTTTTTTCCGTGGGCGTCTTAAAAGAAATGCTGTAAGAGTTTTGGCCAAATGGCTTTAATTTTTATTGATTTGTGTGAGCATTTTATTATTAAGTATTAATGATAATTAGGTAGTTTGATCAATAATATTCTAATTTCATGGCCCAGGAAGCCTTTTAATTGCTGTATGGAATGAGTCATTTCCTTTTTGATAAGTACATTTTGAACAATCTGTGTTTAATGCTTGGTGCTGCATTTATATGTTCTCTAGTGTTGTTGCTCATATATGGTGCTGTACTTTCAGGGGGGGAAAATACGTGCTAAACTTGTAGATGAATTAAGTAATGCTGAGAATGTGGTTATAGAGGAGGGAACAGCTGGGGAGAGTGGGAAAGCAGCCGCTCAAAATGGCATGCGCAGGTAAACTAAGATGGTTCATTTTGTGTTTTGTAGCCTAAAGTTTGTCCTTTGTGGTAATAATCAAGTTGCTTGCTGTCGTTAGGTCTATTTTTTGCTTAAGTCCAGCTGGTGACACTCCATCATCTGCTAGATTATTTGATGCAATTGTCAGCGGGTGTATCCCTGTTATTGTTAGTGATGAATTGGAGCTTCCCTTTGAAGGAATCCTTGATTATAGAAAGGTGTGTGTGGATTTTTAAGCTTCTGCGGTTATTTCCTTTCCTGGATGCATCTCCTAGCAGTCTTAAATTTAATATTGTTGATTAAATGAGGCATATTTTAGAAAGATTATTTAATATCTCCAAGGATAGAGTAGGGAGAAACCTGGTTCTTGTGACAGACAATTATCAATCAAAATATTATTATTGGGATGGGATTATCTAATTATTTTAGTCTGGTTAATGGCACTTTGAAATGAGTTAAAGTGTTCTCTGTTGGAGTGATATGATATGCATATAGTTGCCAAAAAGTATCTTTGGTGTGTATAGACACCTAAATGATTTTCTTTCTTAGGTTGATCAGCAATTGTTAAATCTTACTAGGTAAGATACTGTCTAGTTGTAATGGTTTGCATTTTTTACTACTAATAAATTAAGTGAAGATTCATAACAGTCAAGATGGATTGGACTTTGTAGTTGTGGTTGATTCATGTGCACAGTATGTAACGCGGAAATCTTGAAACAAAAGAGTTGATGCCGTGGCTTTATGGCTTTATTCCATTCTATACAAAGAAGTTGCTGAGGCTTCCATCTCTTTTTTCCTTTTATGCAGATAGTTTTATTTGTTTCTTCCAGTGATGCTTTACAACCAGGATGGCTTTTAAAATTTTTAAGAGGTATAAGACCTGCTCAAATAAGAGAAATGCAGAGGAATCTTGTACAGGTTTGTGACTGTAAAGTTGACATGATTTCTACTATTCGACTGCAGTGTTGCTACATTTACTTCTTGTGGTTGATATGCGAGCATGCATTGTAGGATCCAATCTTTTAAATAGATTTCCACGTGGAACTGGGAAGACCAATTTAGTCATCTGGTTATTTATAACTCAAATTTTATTTCTTGTGGCCACCATATTTGCTTATTTTTCAATATTCCCTTGACATTTGAAATTAAAATAGTATTTTACCTATTTCTATGAGGTGATTAACATTATTGTTTCCATTTGTTCCAGTACTCGAGGCATTTCTTGTATTCCAATCCTGCTCAACTCTTGGGTCCGGAAGACTTGGTTTGGAGAATGGTTTGTACTCTTCTTGTTTTTGAAACTAAAGAGTTGGTTTAATATTTTTATTCATATGCATTCATGAAAATCATCCAGTATTGAGCTGTGTATTGGTCTACAATCTAGTACTGAATGCAACTTCCTTTCTGACATTGATGTGAACTTTTTTCTGTGCACCTTGGTTGTTTAAATGAGACCATTTAAGTAATTTATGTCAGAATTGCGGTGGCTCTTTACATCTGATCGAATAATTGGCAGTAATTATTTAACCCCAGGGATATGAATTGCATGGTGAATGACCATTGGATATAATCAAGAGGGGAGGAGTTTAAATCCCTTCAGGGCCACCAACCTGGGATTTTAAAACCCCACAAGTTTTCTGGCTTCCAAGGTTTAGGGTTTGGTTGTGGTATTTATTTTGGAACTTGGTGGACATAGAAAAATTGAGGGATTTTTGGGTATAATGGAAAAGTTAAACTGTAACTTTGAGGTACCAAAGAAAATGTGCACTTATTATTCAGAATCAATGCATTTTTTCCTGTATATTATGAGCATTATTGTTTTTAGGATATTAATAGTAGGCAGGGCATTGAATTTGACTTCATTTTGATGATTGCTGTTTTTGTAGACGATATTATGACTGTTTTAGTCCCATTAGTTAAATTGGGTTATATAATATACATAAATGATACAAGTGATGTATCTCAGATTTTTCTTGGGAGACTTTAGAAGGAGTCTGTAGTGAGCTGATAAGATGTTAAACCTAGCCTTGATTAATAATTGTATTTGATTGTTTTGACACTTTCGTTTCTATCCTTGATCTCCTTGAGTGTTTTGAATGTTTGTCGAGTTTGACACTTCCACATTGCTGTCTACATAAAATCTACTTATCTATTTGACGCATTTAAAAAAAAAATAATGGAATCTTTCTGAAAAAACTAATGTGGAATTATTATGTTATCTTTATTTTTCTTCTGCATTAGATGGCTGGTAAATTGATAAACATCAAGCTTCACAGTCGGAGATCACAGCGTGTAGTAAAAGAATCAAGAAGCATATGCACTTGCGATTGCAGGCCTTCCAACATTAAAAGTACTGGTCCTTCGTTTTGATCACTTTTTCTCTGTTCAAATTATTCTTTCATACGGGTGTAATTCTGCATATTCAGTTCTATTAGTAACGTGTGGATGATAAATTCTGTAAAATTTGTTATGACAGGTATGTATATTTCTTTTTATAATTTCTCTTGCTTCCTTCACCACATAGTAATTTCCCCATTTCCCCATTCAACTCATTTTGTAATCGAATATTATAGTGTTGGTTATCCCTATATACGAATAGAGCAGATAAATAAACAAACTTGACTTCTGCACCCAGAGAACAGCTGCCAATATAAGGTCTAGAATCCTACATTGATGATATAGTTTACATCTTGGTTCTTGTATTTCAGTCGAATGAAAAGGGCTTGACTTGAGCATCCATGGGTCAATGGTACTGGATGATGGATTTTTTATGTTTAAACTGGGCTGGGTCCAGTTCAAAAATTAAAATAGGTTAATAACATCCAGGTCCTTTAATTTCTAAGTCTCTGATGTCATTGGCCTCCTGGATTGAATTAGCCTTGTATCTTAATCTGCCCCAAATTAACTGAAATTGTGAAACGGTTTTTCGCGTTTAAGGCTTCAAATCTTGCCGGTGATTACTTAATTACCAAAATAAATTGTCTAACAATCAAGCATTCTCCATTTGAATATTAAATGTTTTAATAGGTTAGGTTGATTGGATGATGATGACCTTTTAATAATTCTTATAGTAGTTGGGAGTTTAGATGAGCTGAGTCAATCTAATATGTTTTTGGGTAACATGAAGATTAGATAAATTCAAAAACTTTTAATAGATTAATTCAAACCTAAAATCATGTTCATAGAATTTTTTCAAAGATTTTATACCTTATGAAAAATAATGTATGCAATTTCATAATAAAAAGAATTTGAATTTTATTTAGAAACATTTTTTTTATTAAGATTACTAAATTATTATCTGTTTAGGTACAATTATTACGAGAGAAAATTTCTAGCATTAAATATTCATTAATATAGCTGATAGTGGATTCCACTAAAACTTTATTTTAAAAATGTTGAATTGAAATTTGTAATTGATAAATATTTTTTAAATAAAAAAATTAAAATTATTATTATATATGAATGAGATCGTGAGAATGAGCCGTTTCAAGAATAGTGTAATAGTAAAAACTTATAACTAACGATTATATTTGTATCTATTTTTTAAAGTTTGAATCTTTATAATTTTTTATGTGAAAGTGTTTAAGAGTCATGGTTTTATTTAAATTATTTTTTTAAGATAAATTTATTTTTTTACGAATGATTTCTTAATAAATATATATATATATATATATATATGAAATTAAATAGATTATGATTTTTTATGTATAAAAAAAATTATAATAATAATATTTATATTTTTTTATATATTAAGTAAATATTAATTAATGGACAGATAAATAGATAAGATTTTAATGATATAAAATTTTTGGTTTTGTGATAATTGATGGTAATCATGTTTATAATTATCACATTTTACATATAATTTTTTTTTTTTATTCTTGTAAAATTTGACGTGTATCCATTTGTCTATTTATCTATTTATCTATGTATGTATATATATATATGATAATATTTTTTCTTTCTTTCTTTTTATGTACCATGGCATGATAATAAGTTTGAAAATTTGAATTTTTGGTCCCCACGCTGCGTCCTATCGCCGATATGGTCAATAAAGATGGGGCCCACACGTTTCATAACGTTGTGGGAGTTCGTTGGGCCCACAAAGCCAACAAACTTTAGACGAGGACGTGCAAAGCATGAGCTCAAGCTTAAAGCTTAGTTGAGGAGACCGAGAGAATCTGGTGAGTATTGACCGACCTCTTAGCGATTACAAAATAAACGGAAAGAGAAACAGCAAGGCGCGTGGAACTGAGGGAACAAAAAATAAAAATAAAATAAAATATTAAAGTATGGAACATGATTTTAAATTTAAAATAAAAATAAAATCAGAAAAAAAGAATATAATTTATTTATTTATTTATTATTTTATTTGATTCAATAAATTTAAGAAATTACACACAACAATAGCAACAGTTCTTTCAATTCCACCTTTTATGTGTGTAAAAGTCGAACACTTCTACCAGTGAACGTAATTTTTTTTTATTAATAATATTTACTCCAAATTCATCAAAAACTATCTATTATATATGATACATTTAATATATATATATATATATATATTAAAAGAAAATGATTGAAAAAAAGAAAAAGAAAAAGTAAATCATGGTGATGTACAAACGTGACAAGCATGTGGAACATGTTTTAGGCACTAGTTTGTAAGAATACGGAAAACAAAATTGTCTTCTGTGACAGAAAAAAATACAAATCACTTTCAGTTTCGAATGGCTTATGAGTAGTGATTGACAGTATAAAAATTTGGTTTTAAAGTTGTCACCGGGAGTAAATTTGTCCAGAAATTGGATACTCAGTCAAATTTAAAACAATTTTTGTAACGTGATTAATTTTGAAAATGTGTTCCAAAATATGGTTAATTACGTTAATTTCCCTTTCTAAACCTTTTTTGCTTTCTTTTCCAGCAGAAAAACCATGTTTTTGCAATAGTGGCTAATTTGTAGAGTTTTTTCCTGGGTTTTTAAGTTTGATTCATATATGATTGTGGGTCACATCATTTACATCACACTTTCTTTATCTTAAATACAAACTAAATTAATAATCCATAACAAATTTAACCATGGTCAATTATTGCAAAATTTAGGATTGTTTTAACTTTCTGTCAGTTATTTATATTTCTAATTATTTTAATGTAAGACCATAATTTATATAAAATTAGCTAAAACTGTAATTATATACTGAGTCTATTTTATGTTTTGGAGACAATTTTAACCACCGAAAGCTCTGATTCCTCGTAGTTTCGTTACATATATCACGAAGTTGAAAAATGTAAACGGCATTACTACGCACCTAACTATGTACGCGTGCTATTTAAACAAGACTTGGTTTCTTGTTTTGGTGAAAAATCTAAAAAATTATGGGTGTCTTCAATAGCTACAGTAGTCGTCTTCTCCTCCTCTATTTCTGTTTCATCATCTTGCTAATGTTATCTCCTGTATCTATCTCATTGGTAACTGGATTGTCTTTCAATTTTATTAGTTTCAAGAAAGAAAACATGGAGTACGAGAGAGCTTTCCCGGAAAACGGGGTCATTCACCTCGCCGATAGAATTGCGACGGTGGGAAGGGCAACTTACAGAAAACCATTGCGTCTTTGGGACAAAGCTACCGGAAATCTCACTGATTTCACAACTAATTTCTCCTTCCTCATTGATTCGATAAACACAAGTGTATATGGAGATGGGATCGCATTCTTTCTTGCTCCTAATGGTTCGACCATTCCGGACGTCAAAAGAGGAAGTTCTCTTGGTCTTACGAATGATGACGAGAGTTTAAATTCAACATCCAATCCGTTTGTTGCAGTAGAATTCGATATCTATAAGAATTCTTGGGATCCCCCTGGTGAACATGTTGGAATTGATATCAATTCTATGAGGTCAAGCAACAATATAACATGGTGGGTTGATAACAGGGGAGGGAAAGTGAATGAAGCATGGATTGCTTATAATTCTACCACACAAAACTTGAGTGTTGTCTTCACTGGTTTCAGAGGTAATTCCACACAGTTGCAGTCTCTTGATTTTCAAATCGATTTGAAGCGTTATTTACCTGAATGGGTTACTTTTGGTTTCTCTGCTGCTACTGGAAATACGTCTGCAATATTCAAGATCTTCTCCTGGGAATTTAGTTCAAGCTTGGAAGTTGATGATAACTCAACTAAAACTCCAATCAACCCGCCAAGCGCAAATCGCGCAAATCGTGCCCCTCATCGAAGTAGAACAAGAAATAAAACACCGTTGGCTGTGGGATTGAGTCTTGGCGGAGTATTTCTGGTTGGTGCGTCGATTTTTATTTTTTGGATTGCAGGATTTGGCAGGAAGAGAAAGGATGAAGAAGATAATCATGGAATCAATGAGTACATCGTCGATGGGGAATTTGTAAGAGTAGTTGTTCGGAAGAAGTTCTCATATAAGGAATTGGCTCGAGCAACAAATAAATTCAACTATAAACAAAAATTAGGAGAGGGAGGTTTTGGTAAGGTTTATAAAGGATTTTTGAAGGATACAAACTCATTTATTGCAGTTAAGAAGTTTTCGAAGATCTCTAAACAGAAGATGAATTATTATGCCTTAAAATTGAATATGATAAGCAGAATGCGTCATAGAAACTTGGTACCACTTCTGAGCTGGTGCCATGAGAAAAATCAACTCTTACTTGTTTACGAGTTTATGCCGAATGGAAGCTTAAATCCCATCTTTTCAAGGAAAACAGCTCGTTAATATGGGAAATCAGGTACAAAATTGCTCAAGATTTGGCTTCGGGATTGCTTTACTTGCTGGAAGAATGGGAACAATACGTGGCACATGGAAATATAAAATCCAGCAACATCATGTTGGATTCCAATTTCAATGCCAAGACTGGAGATTTCGGATTATCCAGGCTTTCAGAACAAACCACAGTTTTGTTAGGAACAACGGGTTACATAGCGCCTGAATGTTTTCATACAGGCAACACTACTAAAGAATCTGATATCTACAGTTTTGGCATTGTTGCTCTGGAAATAGCTTGTGGCAGAAAATCCTTCGAAGCAACAGAGTTCTGTTTGGTGGAGTGGGTTTGGGATCTCTACGGCAACGCAAAGTTGCTCGAAGCTGCTGATCCGAGACTCTCTGGAGATTTTGACGAACAGCAGCTTCAGTGTTTGTTGATTGTTGGTCTTTGGTGTGCTCACCCAGATGAAAATCTCGGGCCATCAATGAGACAGGTAATTCAAGTACTAAACTTTGAATCTCCGTTGCCCATACTGCCGTCAAAGATGCCGCCCTATATCTCTCCGCCGGTGAATAAGTCAGCGACTGATTCAAACGTATCTTCTTTAAGCTCTAGTTCCAATACCTATTCTCCGCAGTTGACTTCATCCCTTGCATCTTCTTCAACAACCTCTATCTAGTTCAAAGACGCGTTTCGTTTGGTTCCGGTATATTTCAAAATCTTTTTAACAAAAAAAATCCTGATAATTGTTTCTATTGTTATGGATGGTCATGTAATAACAATTTGGAATGTATAAATCTTGTCAAAAGATAAAGCTTTGTATTCATTGAGCAATTGCCAACCGCAAATGTTTTTTGTTGTAAGGGAATTACAACCTTTATGATGATATGGTAGGCGAGCCGCAAGTTAAATATCTTCTATATAAATTATATTCTGGAAGTAATTGCTTCTGTAATTTCTCACTTTTATTTTTAAATTTTAAATTCGAGTGATTAACCAGATAAAATTGGTGGGTAAACTACCCAAACATGCCCCTGGGACATTCATTGAGCTTATTAAAAAAGGGTCCAGCATGGCAACATTAATTTGTTGAAGGTAGAAATTATTATGGATGGATACGACTTGGTGAAGTTATGTAGTGCGCTGTCAATATTAGAAGGGGATGAAGAGTTAATAGTCGTTCCACTGTCAGAGGATTCGAAAAAGAAATGAGAAAAAAAAATGAATGTAATGTGTTTAACGGGGATGGTATTGTCTAATGTCTGCGGTCTGCCAAAGCAGTTACTAGATTTTGTAGGAGAGAAGATGGGACAGCTCATGTTGTTAGGGATTTCCATGCGAAAGTGGATCTTCAACAAACATATCTCATTTACCTGACCCAAACTTAAACCACTAATTAAGGGAAAGGAAGTTAAGGGCTAGGGGGATAGAAATTGAGAAAGGTCCGGCTAAAAACAGAGATCCAACGAATAAAGAGAAAGCTGGAGAATCATAACATCAACTGCAAGCTGCAACTGTATGGGAAAAAGAATGAATAAAATAGGTAGCTTGCGAGTTAAGGGCCAGTGGGATAAGGGTGAATTGTCCAAGCGAGACAAATGATATCATAAAACAGAATGAAGGGAAGCCCTAATAAACCTTCCCTTTAATTTTTAATATTACAAACGACTTATTAAAGATTTAATTGTATGCAAATAAATCCTAAGAATTAATATTCTTATTTTATAGAAAAAAATGAAAAATTAATAAAATATCCGTATAAACCTTTTTATGACAGTTTAATCCAGGACACACACACACGCACGTACGTAATCTTTCTCTCTATAATCAAATGAACATAGATCCGTTTTATATTGTAGTGAGATAGTCCGATATATGGGAAAACAACAAATGCCCTTAAGAATTATTTTTTGCTATAGCTTTTAACTTGCATATGTTATATTTAAAATTATAAAAAAATGATAGAAGTAAAAAAAAATGAACTTAGCCGGTACAATTGATTGTACGGTAATATAGCCATCATCCATATATTTTAATGTTAATGCCAGCCCAGCCTTGCTGATTTCAAAACTGAAAATAAAAATAAATAACACGTTGTATTACTTAGAATTTATTACCGTATTCTGTTTGTTAGGTTATTCACAATTGAGTAATACAATAAATCTAAGGAATATTCATATTAAATCACCAAAAAAAATATTAATATAAAATATATTTATAAAATATATCTAAATTTATACTGTATAATAAATATTAAATTAATTACAAAATTATGAATTTTTCAAGTTTTAAACACTGGAATTTTTATAAATAATTTTTTTTTAATCATTTACGGTAACTTTTGTGATAATGGAATGTTGGAATAGTACCCTATTTTTATTGAGACTTGGAGACCATAACGTAATAGCTATATAAATTGTTGTATAATTAGGTAGCTTTATACTATTTATTTTTATTTGGTCCTTCGTCAATCAGAAATAAGATCTAGTTTCTATACAGTAAAAGACTATACTTCTATAATAAATTAAGCCTACACTTTATTTAACATAATTTAATTAATTTAGTTAGGTTAACTTTGTGCCAACATATAATACATAATTAATACATATTTGATCCATATATTATTATATTAAAATCTAACAATTTCCCACATAGATCGTATATGCCTTATAATTGTGTATTGCGTATTATAACTTATGAGCTCAAAAATTATACTATTATTATCAAAAGTATCTTTAACAATCTCATCCATTAATTATATCAATGAAGAATCAAGGCAATCTATGTTACATTTATCATAATTAGACCTTCAATGGTCATATATATCAATACAACCAAATAGAATAGATCAAGTATAGATGTATAAATATATAATATGTGAAAGTTAATTGCATAATTTACCAAGTGATTAGAGTTTGTAACATTTTACCATACTATATCTGTTGAGTTCACAAAATTGATTAAATCAAAGCATAAATCACTAACCTTAGTGATTAGATGATGAAGATTAACTTGTAAAACAACAAGTCTCTAAGAAATCAAACTCAAAATGATCAAAAACTCCTTGGTCAAATTTGAAGAGAGAAATAGAGCTTTTGATGTTTTTTAAATTTGAAAATTATCTCTTAATTAATGAAAAATATAAAAATGACCCATATTTATATATTTTTTCTATTTACTTAAATGCCCTTGATCTTTTAGTCAAAGACAAATGGATCCCAAAACTTGTTAAGGAAGCTTTGAATTAATAAATGTGAAATATCACTTAAGCCCTCATTTATCAACTTTATGACAAACAAATCTTAAGTCTGGTCAAATTTATTTTGATCAATTTTATTTAATTCTATTTATATTTTAAAATATTAATAGAATATTATAACTTACATTAAGTTATGTTAGGGTTATTAAACAAAATTCTAGAAATAATAGATTCTACTTGTGCTTTTCCTATCTACCTTACAATCTTCGTAGCCAGCGTTTGAATAGCCCTTAAGGTCAAAGAATCCATCTTTGAAATAAAACAATCATAAGTTAAATGTCCTTCTTAGATATCTAAATATTCTTTTCATAGCTACTAAGTGTGATTACTTAGGATTTGCTTGAAATCTCGTAAGCACATACATACATACTATATAGAATGTCAGGCCCAAATATAGTTAAATATAATAATGAATCTATCATGCCTCTATATAACTTATGGTTAATGTTCTTACCATGGTCATCCTTGTTTAATGAGGTAGAAGGACTTATAAATGTGTCAATGTATCTTTTTTCTACAAGTTGAAATCTTTTCAAAAATTCTTTAACATACTTTGATTAGGAGATGTAAATTCTATAATTTGATTGTTTTATTTGTAATCCCAAAAAGAAATTTAATTCTCTCATTATGCTTATCTCAAATTCACTTCCCATTAAATTTGAAAAATTATTACACATAAAATCATTAGTGCTTTCAAAGATGATATCATTAACATAAATTTGAACAATTAAAATATCATCGTCCTTAGTTTTTATAAAAAGTGTTGTATCAACATTCTCCCTTTCAAAATCATTCTTTACTAAAAATTCATTAAGCCTTTCATACAAAGCTCTAGGATTTTATTTTAAACTATAAAAAGCTTTAGTGAGTTTATACATATGATTTGAAAATTTATGATTTTCAAAATCTGGAGGCTGCTCAACATAAACTTTTTCACTTAAAAATACATTCAAAAAAACATTCTTAACATTTATTTAATAAAGTTTAAAGTTTTTAAAACATACGTCAAAAGCATTTGAATAGCTTCTAGTCTAGCCACGGAAACATAAGTTTCATCATAGTGTATCCCTTCCTTTTGACTAAAACCTTGAGCAATGAGTCTTGTTTTATTTCTAATGATATGCCTATGATCACCTAACTTATTCTTAAAGACCTATTTAGTTCCTATAGTTGGATGGTCATGTGGTCTTGAAACTAAGGTCCATATATCATTCCTTTGAAATTGATTTAATTCCACTTGCATAGCTAGAGCCAAATCTTCATTATCTAATAAATCTTTGACTTTATTAGACTTTATTTGAGATACAAATGTAAGATTTTAGATTTCTTAAAGGTTTCGAGGTATCTCTTTATTGGCTCTCCTAGTTTTAAAGCTTTGAGAAGGATCATTAATGATCAATTCTTTAGGATGATTTGATGTATACATCTAAGCTTTTAGAAGTTCCTAGAAGACTCTTTTATATGTTCGTCAACAATTTCCTTTTCTTTATCCTTAGAACTATCATCCAACTTCAATTTATTCGATTTATCTAAAGTCTTTACTTTTCTTATTTTTTGTTTAGCAATCATCTTTATCAAGTATGGATCAAGCTCATCAAATCTAACATGCATAGTTTCCTTAACCATTTGTGTTATCCTATTACACACTATATATACCTTGCTTTTTAATGAATAACTTAGGAATATTCTCTCATCCGATTTTCTCTGAAATATTTCAAGGTTATCTTTGGTGTTTAAAATATAACAAGTGCACCTAAAGACCCTAAAATACTTGATTTTCAACTTCTTTTGATAAATTAACTCATAAGGTATTTTCATGAGAAACTTCCTAATTAGCAACCAATTAGAGATATAGTAAGCCGTATTAATCGCTTTAGCCCAAAAATATTAAGGTAAATCATATTCACTAATTATTGCTCTACCTATTTCTTGAAAGGTCTTATTCTTCCTTTCAACTATCTCATTTTGTTGTGGTGTCCTAGGTAAAGAAAAGTTGTGAGTGAAACTATTTTCATCATAAAAGATCTTAAACTTGATTACTTCTTATCTTCATTAATCTATACTCAAGTTCATTTTGTACTCTCGTAAAATTTTTTTAAAAAGTCTCAAAAGTATCACTCTTGTTTTATAGGAAGAATACCTATATAAATCTTACATAGTCATCCACTATAAAATATGTATAGAGCTTTTCTTTTAAAGATGCAATATAATTAGGTCCAAATAAATATGTGTAAATAAGCTTTAGGGGTTTGGATGTTTAAACTACATTTTTTAAAAGAGCTTTTCACTTATTTACCCTTTTGACATGATCTATATATCTTACTATTGATAAACTTGAGATTAGGGAGGTCCTTTAGTATGCTATATTTAATTTATTTCCTAATGAGGTCCATGCTATAATATCTTAATCTTCTATGCCATAACCAAGATTTATCACAAATCACTTGTAAGCAGATAACGTTCACAACATCAATACTATCAAACTCAATTATATACACATCACCTACTCTATAAGCTTGTAACACTTTCATATTACTAACATCAAAAACATTACATGCATCTTTAAAGAACATAACATTAAAGCTATTGTCACACAATTGAGATATACTTAGCAAGTTGTATTTCAAATCATCAACATAAATAACATCAAAAATCTTGATATTGTTTACCTCAGTTGAGATAATCCCAAGTACCTTTAAGCTGTTGTTTTCTCTAAAAATTATGTCTTTTCTGTCTTTTTAACTAGATGTAAGAATATATTCTTTTCTCCAGTCATATGCCTTATGAATGATTGAAAACATGGGTGTCACACCCCAACTCGTGGGGTCCACCTGTGACAGACGCCACAAACCTCCAAGGTATACTCAATCACACAGAATACCCCTTGTAGGCCTGTAAGGCATTCACAAACCCTGTTTAAATCATCCAAACACCCAAACAACATATGCATATTACAGTGCTA
>JAVXUL010000009.1:15388196-15398772 GCA_035590515.1 Trichilia minutiflora
GTGATGTTGATGCCCAGTCAACACCACTTATGTAGTGAACGATTTTGATAATTCTAGTTAACAATTAACAATTATCTAGACTATTCATACACATACTTTATCATCTAGCATATTTAATAAGGAAAGCAACTTACATATGTGAATAAAGAATCAATTCTTTTATTATTATTATTAAAGAATAATAATAATCCCAGAAACCAATGACACAAATGGTTTCTAGGGCATACACCAACACGACACAAAATTTTCCAACTCTTAACTCTCTCTGGATATCCAATAAAGACACCTTTCACTGTCCTTGTTTCTAGTTTGCCTTGCTTTATAAAAGCATATGAAGTACAACTAAACACTCTAAGATTATCAAGTGAAGGTTTAATTCCAGACCACATCTCTTCTGGTGTCTTAAAATTTATTGCAAATAAGGGACTTTTATTAATCAAATAAGTTGCAACTATCACTGCTTTTGCCCAGAAATGCTCGGACAAACCAACAGAAAGCAACATACTTCTAAACTTCTCAAGTAGCAGCCTATTCATTCTCTCAGCCATACCATTTTGTTGAGGTGTGTAGCTCACTGTCCTATGCCTTTGAATTCCATGCTCTTTGGAAAAATTATTGAACATGATATTACAGAACTCTAGGCCATTATCAATCCTCAACACCTTAACCTTTCTATTCTTCTAATTTTCAACTTGGTTCTTCCATTCTACAAACTTATTAAACACTTGATATTTACTCTTTAAGGTATAAATTCATACCTTACGGGAGTAATCATCAATTAGAATCATGAAGAACCTAGCTCCTCCCAAAGATAATGTCTGTGTAGGCCCCCAAACATCTGAGTAAATGTAATCTAAAACTCCAGTTGAAATATGTTTACCTTGATCAAAACTTGATCTATGAAACTTGCCATACACACAACACTCACAAAACCTTAACTTATATTCACCTACATCACTTAACAAATTATGTTTTTTAAGTTTCAACCGGCTTTTGATGCTATAACATCAAACTATTTTTCTTGGACAGACCAGCAATATTTACATCATCTATAATCACCTCCCCTTACTGCACATATAATCTACTCTTACTTTTTGCCTTTATCATAATTAAAGCTCCTTTACTAACCTTAAGCAAACTATTTTCAGCCTTAAACATATATCCCACAGACTCTAAAATGCTAAATCAAATCAGATTCCTCTTAAGGCTTGGAAAATATTTAACTTGCTGTAAATCGACCAGAACCCCATTGTCCATCTTGATTCTAACAGTTCCTATACCCTTGGTTTCATAAGTATATCATTTCCCAAAATAACTTTGCCCAGATTACAAATATCTAACTTATAGAAAGAGGACTTACTTGGGCATATATGGTATGTACATCCAGAATCAAGAATCCACTCTTCCATTGTCAGGCTATTTTCTAGTAATGCCATCAAGAGAAAAGCTTCCTAAAAATTGGCTTTCGTAACCATTGTTGCATTAGGTTTCTTTCCTGGTGATTTCAAGTTTTTCTACTGCTTCTTCTCGAGACAATCCCTTTTGAAATAGCCCTTCTTATGATATTAGAAACATCTCAAAGTCTTGCTTCTTAATTTTAATTTATAGTTCCTCTTTGGCTTTTCTCATCTCTTCTCAGATTTCCCTCTTGCATTCAAGCTTTCTCCCGAGTTACCTTCTTTGTGTTGGCTTCTCTTGTTTAGCTCTTTAGAGTTGAGTGCATTTCTAACATCATCCATAGAAAGAGAATTTCTTCCATAGAGTAGTGTATCAATGAAATGCTCATATGATGCTGGTAGTGAGGTTAAAACAATCAAAGCTTGATCTTTATCCTCCACCTTGACATCCAAAGTTTTAAGATCCATCATCAACTTGTTAAACCTGTCAAGATGATCTTCAACTGAGCTACCCTTTTTTAGATACAAAGCATGCATTTGCTTCTTCAGATACAGTCTCTTAGCTATGGATTTTTGCTGAAACCTTTCCTATAACTTCTGGCAAATTCTTTCGTAGTAGTTTCTTTAGATACCTTCCTGAGTACCTTATCTGAGAGAGAGAGAATAAAAGCAGTCCTAGCTTTCCTATGAATCTCTTTTAATTCTGCATCAGTGAGTTCTTTGCCTTCAATATGTATTTCTTCATCTTCCAGTGCATGATGCAAACCTTTATGCTCCAAGAAAGCTTTCGTTTTAAGTTTCCAGAGAAAGAAGTCATTCTCCCACATAAACTTCTCAATTGTAAATTTAGTCTGTACCATATTCTTCCTTTAAGATTCTAACCAATCACCAGAAATCATCTCAGTAGTTTTGATTGTCCAATCAATCTCCTCCCTCTGTGCTCTGATACCACTTGTCCAAGATCAAGAATCAACTTCACCTGAGATTAATATCAGTTCCAGAATTGCAGTTGAAAAGAATTAGTAATCTTGCACCAAGATTACCCAAGAATTATGATTTACAGATGACTTTAATAAATAAATAATTATAACAACCATCACATCTTTTGTATAGCTTAAAACAAAATCAGAAACTTTAAACTGATGTACTTAAGAATTCAACAAAAGAAATGAAGAAAGAAAATGAAGATGAGTAAAGAGAGTTTTTTTTTTTCAGAAGAATACTTCAATCTTATTCTCTATATCTCACGAGTTATCAATGAAGAATGACATTTATACATCTGTCAGTTGTTAATAAGAAAACTAAGAAAACAGAGCCTAACAAACTTAACTACTTCTTTAATAACCTGTCAACAACTTCCAACTTAATGACTAGAAAACCCTTCACTAAACTCTTGTTTATATCATCAGTATGTGTACGTGAGTGTACTTTGATATACTGTGTTCACTGCATAATAGAATTGGACCTTCAAGATAATTATTGTGCATTACTATATCTTCTAACTCTGATAGAATACCTAACCATCCTGGAGTCCCACCAGATAAATTGTTATTACTAAGATATAATCCGCCTAATGAAGAGCAATTAGACAAGCTTTCTGGAATCTCTCCGCTGAAGTTATTGTCATCCAATTGTAACCTCAACAAGGTTGTCAAGTTAAAATTTTTAGAGAATATATAACCTTGCAAACTATTGTGTGATAACGCAAGAATTTACAATGACAAGCAACCCATAGCCATGCTCTTAGGGATTTCATTGGTCAATTGATTGTGGTATATGTCCAGACTTTTCAACGAGGTTATATTACCGAATGTAGATAGAATACTGCCATCAAAAATAATATTAGAAATGTTTAAAAATTCTAAGTTTAGAAAATATACTCCACTGTCGACTGGAATTTAGCCTTCGAAGAAATTGTTGGAGGCATCTATCGCTTTTAACTGCCTGTGAGAATGGATTGGCAATTGAAAATGTCTTGAAAGATAGTTATTAACTAGAAGAAATGTTCTTAATTTTGTGTTATTTTCTAACAACCAATTTAGAAATTCTCCAATTAACTTATTGTGAGAGAAATCTATTCTTAATTCTTATTGGTGATAAAGGAGTTTGGGAAATGTTGTAGGCCCAGATAGTAAGTTCCAAGAGCGGGGTGAATTAAAAATTTAAAACTTTAAAACAAAATTCTTAAGTGTCTGTGAAAGGTTATGAGACTAACTATATGTTCTATGAACTAAGTGAAAAGAGAGAGAATGAAAACACAATAACAAAAATGCAAGACACGATTTTTATAGTGGTTCGACTACAAGTCTACGTTCACTCTTCTCGAATGAATCCACTCATACCGAGGATCACTATCTCCTTATTTCTACGGGATCAAGAGAAACCCAAGTACAACTCCTTTTATATGGTAAAGGGTAACCAGTGTACACCTTCCTTTAGCACGGGTGAAGTGAAACCTAATATAATCTTTCTTGCAACGGTGAAGAGTAACTCAGAATAAATTTCAGTAAAGATAAAGATCAAAAATTTTCTCTTACAAGAGTAAATATTCAATAAACTCAAGTTTTCTCTCACTAAAATTAGTATAGATGAAAATAAAACAGAGAGAATAAAATTAATTTCTGCAGAGGAATGTCTTTTAGGTATTATGCTCTTGTAACTTACTTCAACCAACCCCCTGATTCTGTAAAACTCGATTATTTTTATCTCTGAATTGAATTCCTCCAATAGCTCTATTGTTTCCTCATTAATAGAGGCATTTAATACTCTGAACTAGCCATTGCAGTGTGCTGACAGTGCATATATCGATACTTTGAGCTTTGTGTATCGATACTTGTTGGTTCTTTACTCGAGCACATGCCATGTATCGATACTTTCCTGACCATATATCGATACATATTGAGGGTGTTGTTGGAGCTTCTTCATGTATCGATACTTTGAGCTCATGTATCAATACTCTGTTATGTTAAACTTTTTCTCTTCGTCTTTGTATCGATATTTTTCTTCTATATATTGATATGTCATGATCCATGTATCGATACTTTGATCGTCATGTATCAATACTTTGGCTGCTTTTGCATTTCTTCGATGTCTTCGACATTAGGTATCGATACTCACTATTCATCTTACATTGTGTATCGATACTTTTGTTCTCTTGACATCCATGTACCGATACATGATTTTCCACATATCGACACTTTGATCGATTTTGAATCTTTTTAAACTCTTCGAAGATGGGTATCGATACATGATTCTGAACAGTCCTTATTTATCGATACTTGGTTTGATTTCATGGCTACGTGAGTAGTCCCATACATTTTATCTTCGCATGTATCGATATTTACTTACTTATTTATCGATACTTAGCTCAATTTCCTGCAAAAACAATCCTTTCTCTACACAAGAGCTACAAGTAAAATGCATCTTTTATTTTAACTTAAATTAATCAAAGCCAATCAAATGCATTTAATACTTTAATCAGGGCCAATCAATTGTATTATTTCATCAATTTTGTTTATCATATAAAATCAATATCAATTTTCATTTCATCATCAAAAATATAAAGTAGTTTACACTATTGCCCTTGGCTTAATCCTTTTACCTCCTGATCTACTTGACTCCATTTTAGCCCATCTTAAAATTACTTTCTTTGCTAATTTTATCATTGGTAATCCCTTTGAATAACTCCTCGAATAAAGTATTTTCTTCATTGTCTAAGGCTTCAATTCTATTCTATTTCTAATATTTTCACAGTTTTTAAAGATTGATCTTCTTTCTTAATAATCTATATCTTAGAGACATATGGGCTACCAATTTTTAATCTAGAGGTGACAAGTCTATATTTACCTTAAATGCACACATGTTACTAATGAAAACATATTAGAAACAGAATAAAATATATCTATATCTATATCTCTATATGAGCCTACACTTGATTAAGGACAAACATCTTTGTTTGACTTCTAGTCCATGCCTTCTATGCACACCACTGTACTGTAAATGCACTTCCTACTTTAGATTTGTTACTAATTAGAGCCATTGTTATGCTACTAGCTGTTGTTGACAGAAAATACGATACTGACTTGGCATAGGCTAACTATTTATTTTTATTTGAGTAAGTTAGAATAGTATTTCTTAACATGTCCCGGTTGTCCACAATGAAAACACATTTGTGGTAATCTGCATATGTCACTATAGTATTTTTTATAATTTATACATTTACTGACCTCTCGACACTATTTCAAACTTAGAATTGTTTCTTGGGTTAATGACCTGAGCCTTGAGGGCTTTTGGTCTCGTGAAAAGTAAGGTGGATTATTAACTGGACTAATGGTAGAAGGGCTACTTGAAGAGCCATTGCTACAATTCTTCTAGGATAGTTAACTAATCTACATACATAGATCTATTCTTATATAGAATATACCTCGAGACCTTCTTTTTTCCACTAACTTTTCTGCTCTTAATGCCATCTGGATAATTTTTTTGTACCCAGGTTTTTCTAATAGTGATATTTTTTCTTTGATTTCAAAGTTGAACCCCTCCTCAAACTTAACACATAGGCCATCCTCATTAATGAATTCAAGTACAAGCTCCATCAGCTCTTGTAGTTGTATCTTGTACTCAATCATGATCTTTTTTATTTGTATCAATCTTAGAAACTTTTCTTTTAGTTGTAATGGAAGGGAGTGTAGTATTAACCCTTGAATTTCTATTTAAAATCACTTTACCTAAAGTATATATATGCCAATAATCACATTAATACATATATCTGTTGGCCCAAAATGTATGTAAAAAAGTGACAGTGACAAACTAAGAGGGGGGGTGAATTGGTTTTATAGAAAGTTAAAAATTAAATGCATGTCAGTGATGAAGCCAATAAAATGCTTTGTAAATGAATCAAATTTAAAATATAATCAAAGTAGAAAGTAAAAGATAGAGAGAGAGAAAGAATACAAATATAAATTTTATAGTGGTTCGATACAACCAGAACTACATCTACTCTCTTAGCTTTCACTAAGCTGAGACTCTACTATCTCTTTGTTTGCATGGGTTAAGAGTAACCCAGATTATAACTCCTCCTTTAACGACGAATGACAGTCAAATACAACGTCTTTTTTTTACACCGAGTGAAAAGTAACCCAAACGACTTCTTTCTATAAGTGAAGTGTAACCCAAAGATAACTTCTTACACAGGTAAAGTGTAACCCAAATCTTACTTGAGAACGATGAAGAGTAACCCAAATAATTAGCAAATACAAATTTGACTCTCTCACAAAGTAGATATACAATGAGTATAAAAATTATTTCTCTCTCTAAAATATTTTTACAAATGATATTTTAGTTTATTTTTTTCCCCTAGTTTATTCTCTTATTCGCTAACCTTCTTTTTAGAGAACTGAAGCCTTTAAAGTCCTTTGGAGAGCTTTTCCAATGTCTCTTTAATGACTCTAAAATCTTGAATTAAATGCTTTGAAACTAGCCGTTGTAGTGAGCAGACAAGGTATGTATCGATACTTTGAACTCTATGTATCGAAACTTTGTTGGTTCTTTGTTGGAGCATATTTTATGTATTGATAAGTCTCCTTCATGTATCGATACTTCTTTACGCAAAAGAATTTTGGTTCCGTCAATATATCGATACTTGCCCTTAAGAGTATCGATACTTCATTTTCCTGACAGTTTATGTATCAATACTTCATTTTTTATGTATTGATACTTTATTAGTTTTAGTACTGCCTCGACTTTCTTTGTACATGAGTATTGATACTTGCTATTCCTTGTAGTCATGTATCGATACTTCATCCACAGATATCGGTACTTTGCTTCTAAGATACCGATATGTGAGTAGTGCTATGCATGTGCTTCATCTTAATATCGATACTTCCTCTCATGTATCTATACTTACTGTCCTGTGTAACGATACTTTAGCTTATTTTCCTATAAACCAAATCCTTTCTTGACACAGAAAACTTGTAAGTATAATACGACCAATATAAATTGATTTAAGGTATAAAATTAAATAAGCTGATTATAAATCACGAATGAAACAAATGAATGAAACAAATCATTATAAAAAAAAAAATATTTTAGGGAATAATCATAGTTGAATATTGCTAAATGAGTACATATTGTAGCGACTCAACTTAGCCCGAATAAATTAGAAAAAAATTTCATGAAAGAGAGAATTTAAATCTTGGACCTTGGCAAGTAACAGCCTACTAACAACTATGCTTATCACTTGAATATTAATTTTATTTGTAGCTTTTATATACAATTATATGTGTGTGTGTATACTGTAAGGTTATATTTGATAAATAATTTAAATAATAACAAATAATAATAATTAACTACTAATTTTAACATTATTTTATAAAAATACGATTTTATTTAAATATTTGTAATTTTATTTATAATTTAAGAATTAAAATATAATTGTATTAAATTTCTAAATTATCAGTTGTTAAAATTTTTCATTATTATAAATTAAATCTGAATTATCTATTTTTTTAGTTTCATAATTAGTTTTAAATATTGAAATTTAATATATTACTATATTAAATATATTTTTTATTATAATTAAATAAGAATTATATAAATTTTAACTACACATTTAATTCAAAAATATTTACATTTATAATTAATAATAATTTTTAAAATTAAAAATCAATATATTTATGATTTTATAAATAATTTTATATGAATTACGTATAAAAATGAGGAGCTTTTGTTATAAACTAAAATTTTATTTTCTATTTTATTATTTTCATTTTAAATTATTCATTGATTACGATTTTGGATTACCAAAAAATAAGTTACAAATAAAATTAATATTCTAGTGTTTGGTGTGGTTATGGTAGTAAATTGACTACACTATTTTCTTGGTGTCCAGCATTCAAATCATGTATTATTTTTTTTATTTTTTTTGTAACTGAGGTGTCTAAGTCAGCTTATACGTATTTTGACTAATCTTAAGAAGGGTTAACGTAGCATCTCACCGTCATAATCCATCTTAAATCACGGACACACCCAAAAAATCGAATCCAGAACCGTACGTTTAACCATACAGTTTCAAATTTTCCCCTACCAACTGGGTTGCTCACAGGTGGGTTTCAAATCCCCTGTTATGCATATGTTTTTTAACCATTTATAAAATTAAAAGTATTTATATAAATTTATTGAAAAAACAATGAATATTTATACGAAGTCATTAAAAAAAATCTGTTTTTTCTGTTAATGAAGCTTAATGGAAGGACGAAGTAAAATATTTTTGAAAAGGTAGGGACGACATGGAAAAATAAACTAAACAATAGAAATCTACAATGAATTTTCTCTCTCTATATCTCTATATTTTTATTTATCTATCTATCCAAGAAAAATCAATAATTTTTTTTTCCATTTTATATATATATATACACACACACACTTTTTAGCTGCATCGGGATCAATGCACCTTAAAATTATAATTTTTTTACACCACTTATTATCTTTTAAATTTAGGACTTTTTAGTAGTTGAATTTTAATTTCACGCATATGATTGATGCATAGTTAATATATATAATAAATAAACATGTAAAATTTAATCTCAATCGTTAAAAGTATCTATATGTAAAAATTAATATGTATGTATATATAGTTTAATATCTATAATTATTATAATAATATCAGATATACAAACTTTTATGGTCAAACTTATAAGCACATGATGTTTATTAGTTACCTATCCACAATATTTCTTAATGATAATTACATTGATTTAGTGTTTTCATTAACCAATAATAATATACGTCATTATTTTATATCAAGAGTTAATACAAAATGTTTGTATTTATATATATATATATATATTGCTGCCTTGAATACAACATAGTTGGTGGGCATTGAAATTTAGTTTTGTGCCATTAATTACTTGATTTCAAGTAATAATAAGAGGGTAAATTTTAGTATTACATGAATAATAAACGAATTTCACATTTATTTAAATAAATAAAATTTTAATATCTATAATTGTTAAGTTCGAGCATTTTGCATTTTTTTAAAAATTCAAATTTAATGTAAATTGTCGCTAATTTGAATTACATTAATTTATAAAAGTTGAGTAAATTTTGTATTAATCTAGAGTAATCTAAGGCTGAAAAGAGTACAAGTCAGCCTCAGCTTACCAGCAATATACATTTTAAATCTTGCCGACGAGATACTTAACTAAATTTTTTTTTCAAGATATAAGTTTCTTGTTTTTGTTTTGGTCCTTTACTAATAATATTTATTAATTATTATTAGGATTGCAATTCTGTCAATGAATTCCAAAGAATTCATTATTTGAATGTAATTAATTAAATTATATATAGTTTCACTTAACATAAGAAGGGAAATTATATATTGTAGCCTCAACTCATGAAATTAAATTTTATCCGCAACAATTTCAAGATTCTCATTTCTTAATCTAAACTGAACTCATTCCATCCAAGTTCTATATGCTAACACAAAATATTTTGCAAACAATTATTGTCATTAATTTGACATGTTAGAAAGAGTATTGTGAATTTATAGTTCATATATCCAGTCTACATAAAAAAAAAGGAATGAGATCGCTATAGCAATGGCTTTATAATTTATATGCACCCACTCAACCAATTCAGACTCAAATCTAACATTTTGATAATATGTACAAAAGTAACTGATAAAAGGGTACAAGCTAGATTTTGTTTCATCGAATTGCATGATTTCGTCGCTTCGTTCGGATTGCTGTTGACATAACATGCAGCCTTTTGGTGATCTCTGTAAACGATGGTCGGCTAGCAGGGTCCAAAAACCAGCACTCTTCCATTAACTTTCGCCATTCAGGATCACGGTCATCTGGTATTGGAGGTCTGAGGGTTTACTTACTATCCCTCCTGCATAGACAGTTCACAGATAACAACATTTTTGTTTGTTAAAATTGTAAGGAATCATAATAAAAGCTTATTAAACAGGAAAACTATAAGCTCTTTAAATAATGCAGGCTATATAGGTTCACGAGTACATGATGAGATGTGTCATTACATGCGGACAACAAATCAAGGTCCTATTGTCACAGACCGAAATCCTTGGATTATGATCGGCAGGAGACAAGACTGGCCCCATCTCCCTAAGCCTCTATTAGTGTACATAGTGAATATATAACTGATAGAACAAGACATAA
>JAVXUL010000009.1:15400031-15426796 GCA_035590515.1 Trichilia minutiflora
TCACTTAATTGTCAAATATTTCAATCACACACACAAACATATATAAAAATTATACAAACAAAATAACCTATGTTTGTATCTTCAATCTTCATCTTTAAGCTCTTTGAGTCCTTTTTCTTTGACTTGATCAAACCAATTATTTTGTTATTATCAAAATATAGATTTATATGACACTAAGGTCAACAATCTTGTGATGGGTCCTACTATTATTTGAATTTATTGACATTATAATTTGATATTTATGTGAGTTTATAAGTTGTGCTCTTTAACTAAGTTATTAGTCTTGCTTAGATATAACTATCAGCATCAAAATCAATTCATCTACTTAATAGCACAAATTTTAAGGCATGAAAGGGAACACTATGATTATTTTTAGTATTGTAGATCTAAACTTTTATATTAAGGAAACAACGATACATCAATGTTATTGATAAGGATTACCCTAAAATAAGAGGGATATAAAAAGGTGGGAACATTCAAATTGCTTAAGACTTATGATCATTAAATATGTTATTCCAAAAACTTTTAAGGGCATTATATCTAAAAGGGTTATTAATACCAAAGAGTTCTTTAAAGAAATTGTAAGAAAATTAAAAAGGAATTTGCCAAGAACAAAAGGAAACAATATGCTTTTGGTAAATCTTATTTTAATAAGATATAAAAAAAGGAACATAAAAGAGTATATTATTAAAATGTTTCATCTTACTTCTAAACTAAAGCATCTAAGTTAGAGTTGTCTCATAATTTGCCAATGTATTTGGTTTTGATTTCTTTTTGTATAAAATTAAATCATTTTAAAATGTGCAAGAAGAAGACAGATTGAAGTAAGAAAAGACATAAAATACTCATGTAACGATAACTTTCAAGGACATAATAAGAAAGTTGTAAACCTGCACAACAAAAGAAACAATAGAAGCAACAAAATAAGGCTTTTACCTATTACTTCTGTGGGAGTGGTGAAAATAAGCAAAGAAATATCACCTTTTTAATATGGTTTATTGTAAGATTAATTTTAACTTTGATACTTAAAACACTTAATAGATAGATTTCGCTATTACTACTCACATAAGTGTGTCTGTTAAAGTTGTCTAAGTTGCCAAAAACCAATTAATGGTGAAAGATACATCAATAGATGGCAACAGTAAATCAATAAAAAATTGAGAATATTGAAGGTTTTAGGTTATTGTTAAAGAGTAATTATAAATTTGAATTAGGAAAAGACTCTTATTATATCTTTGTTCAAATAAAATTTTGATTATATTTCCATATTAGATAAATTCAGTTAACTTTTCATCTAAAAATAAGAAAGTTAGTTTCTTCTAAAATTCACAATTTATTGAGGCAATTCTTTAACATTTGGTAATAACCTATTTTTTCTTCATACGATCACCTAATTTAAGAAAACATTGCATATAAGTACATAAGGTATGACATTAAAATTAACCAATTAGAATTCTACTTCATTACGCACAAGTATTTAAGGCATATCTCCAAAAGGATAATTAAGATACTTATGTCTAATAAAATTGTTGAACCTCTTAACTTTATGGGCTTTAACATTTGCGTCAACATAATAAAGGGAAACCAACAAATATAAAAAGATTAGACGCCAAAAAGACTTCAAATGTCATAAAATTAATATATACAAAAACTTGTAGGTCATTTCCTAAGGCTTTCTAAAATGATCAACAATAATTTATTATATTTATAAATAATTTAGATAGTTTTACAAGACATTTATAAGATAATTATATTTATAGAGGTTTATATTTATAAATAATTTATTATATTTATAGATAGTTTTGATAATTATATTTATAGATAATTTAGATAATGTTTATCTATATCTAATTCATAAGAAATCTTAATCTCTAGATATGTTCAAAAATTATAAGGCTAAAGTTGAGAATTAACTTAGTAGAAGAATTAAAGGTGTCAGATCTAACTAAGGCCAAAAATGTTGTAGTGGATACGATGGATCAAGTGAATAACATCTAAAACTTTTGCTAAATTCTTAAAAGACTATAATATCGTCCTATAGTATATTATGTGAGGATGCCTAGCAAGAATGATGTAACTGAGAGACGAAATAAAATACTTGAGGATATAACAAGGATTATGATTAATCATTCTATCTTACTATAATCATTCTAGGAGAAGTATTAAAAATTGTAGCTAAAAACGATTTTTACCCACCTTGTAGCAACAGTCGTTACACGGATTGTGCGAAAAAGCTACCAAAGGATCCAAGCCAACAGTATGAAAACTTTAAAATTTTAACAAGTTTAAAACACAAACACACATAGATATTTATATCTATCTATCTATCTATCTCTCGATATATATATATATATATATATATATATATAAAGGATATAGAAATTATACCACTCTCTATTGCTATCCGGAAAGTTAACCATCTCCGATCACCTTTAAATATATCCACACACTGATTTTTTAATAATAATTTTGGTTTGTTAGCTAGAAGTCAAATACGCGGATGTAATACACTTATTATAAGCTTCACTAAGCTTAAAAACAATTTCCTACACTTAGAAAATTATCTTGCTAGATTAAGAATGAAGAAACATAAAGAAATTAATTTCTTTTATTTTTTCTTCTTTCTTTTCTTTTCTACATTTAAAAAATCTTTGAAAACAAAAACAAAACCTTTTTCTTTCTTGCTTTCTTAATGGTTGTACTTCCCTTTCCATCTTTTTCTATTGTTTAATATTTTGTTTTAATCAAACAAAATATTAAAACATTAAATGACTTATGATTGGTGGATTCTAAAATTTATCTAATAATTAAAACATAATTTTGTATTTTTCAAATAATTTAAATACAAAAATTAGATGGATTAAATTATCACCATTGATTTAAATCTAACAAGATAGATTTATTGGATCTTAACACTAGGCAAAATTGTATGATGTCATGTTAAAGTTAACTTCAAAAGATCCTCATACTTGGCAAAATATTATAATGCCATATTAAAGTTAAAATATTTTTTAGATATCTATTATCATAAAATAAAATATTACAGCTCTAATATCTTTATTAGTCTCTCAACTGTCTGTAAATCATATTTATAGTATTACAAAATTCACTAGAATATTTTTTTTCAAATAAATGGGTACTAGTGTGTTATTATCAATGTGTTTATTTTTTACCTATAAAGAACAAAATTGTCTTTCGATTAACTTATTAAAGCAATTGAATTTTTTTATCAATACAAAATATCATTAACTGTATTAATGATATTATTGTATCTACATCAACTTGTCGATTATTGTGTATGATCACTTAAGTTCACCATGGACTGGCATAAGTTGATATAAACTCTTTCATATTACCTTGATACAACTCTTTGTAATTGAAATTTCTAATGATCATGAGTGACCTCTAGCAAGATATCATAACCCTTAGAATACAAAGAATGTATTTTTAGATAAACTCATATATTTGTACTTACATGTAGTAAAGTCTCTTTTTTGTCAACTCTTGATCGAGTGCGGGCCATGAAGTTGTCAAACTCTTAACTCAATCATAGAAACAGAAACTCATTCATTTACAAGATTCATATATCCGTAAAACTCATTTTTAAAAATTGTATACTCTGACCAGAGGTTTGATTCCCATGTCTAACAGTTCTATATAAAATCTTAAACTTAAATATCTGAGCCATTAAATTCTATATTAATCATCACCTATCTTCATACAATAAGAATACATTGCCATCAAGCTTCTTTCACTACGCATTACTAACCTAATGTCATATATTAATTACATTGCCTCAATATTTAGTATTGGAAGACTCTTATAGAACTTTGCAGATTTAGACTTGTGATATGGACTTAGATATGCTTTTGCACCTCAAATTTATTCTTGATGATATGAAATGATAATGGTTACAACAAAAAAAACATATGCCAACATTTGCACTAACTAGAAATTGTCAAAATTTTATATTTTCTTATGCAAAATATAAGATAGAGAAAAGAAAAGAAACTAAGTGACTTCTATTTTGTCAGTATCAAATGATTTTAGAATGGGTAATCTACCTATTTTATATAGAATAATGTGTGTTTGGTAATTCATTGAAGACAATTAAAAGTAGTAGTTTATATTTCTTTTGTAGCCCATAAGCTACTAGTATTAGATTATTATTGGTAAGTGATTCTGGCTTAGTGAGTCCTTTTTAATTTCTATGATTAACTGTTAGTATTAAACCTAAATTTTGTATCTGTAAACCCAAAGAGAAAGAGGGCTTGATAGGAAGATGATTGTACCATAAGAGAAGTAAAGATGTCCACTTCTTTCAAATATAGAACATGTCAAACCCAGATCCAACATATATCCAAAAATGATATTTTTTTAATAAATAATATAAATATTTTCTCAAATTCTCTAGTGAACTCAAGTCTTTATAATTATATAAGTTGAGTATAAGAAGATACCTGAAAATCCTTAAACTTGCATGCCATTACCATCTTCTAAATTCATCAATAAAACTGGATGAACCTGAACCTGAAATTGTGAGAGAATGAGTATACAGTCGTACACTTAGTGAATGGATATATCTATATGAATTAATTAGACCTTAAAAACAAAAAATTTCAATCTTTATGAAATTGGGGATTATCAATAATACTCTCATCAATTTGACTATATGATTAATGGTATGAAAATCAGAATCATAAACAATCACCATCATCTAGGCACTCATTAGGCATGGACCTCCAAGGTCTCATATTTTTAACTATCACAAAAATAATAGATTATTCAATCTCAAACTATTATACTCATTATTTCTATAATCTCTTGGTATACAAGGCTGGAATCACCATCATCATTACGCAAGGGCGAACTCAAAACCGTCTATATATGAAACTAGAGTTATTTTGCTTAACATATATTATTGGTACAATAGGCCCTCATAATCACCTTAACACATACCCGTGGCACAAATACGACTATCCTAGCCTGATATCAATCATTTCAATTATTGCTCTCTAACCTTAATCATAGAAAGATTCTCATTTTAGTAGTTAATTCTGCATCAACACGATCACTCTATAAAAATTAAAATTTGCTCTAACATACTGATTTTACCATCGACCTTCAAACCTAAATCATATAGATCATGTTGTAAAATCATTTATACCTTATTTAACATACGAAAACCATTTTTATTTCGAGAATAAATTATTTAAAGTATAAAATCTCAAATAAAAGTGTAACCTGCTATGTGGTTTATTGGATTTTCCTCTATGGAACAATCCTTACCTCGTAGAGCTGATAAGGATCATATGCTAGATATCGTTATCTTGAATACTCGATAGTCTATTGGATTTTTAAACCATGAATAATTCTCAACTCATCAAGTATTATATCAATATTGACTCATACGGTCGAAAATAAGAAAAATGGCTCTATAACTCAAAGCCAAACAAACTCAATTCACTAATCGTAGCTTATAAGGATATGTGAACAATATAATCAATATCATCACACAATTATAGTAACCGTTTCAAGCTAACTCAAGGTAACATACATTCAATCTCGTATGTTTATTTATGTAATCCTGGCCTCATAGGGCCTATCATCAAAATCTATCTATCTATCTATCTATATCTATATCTATATCTATCTATCTATTTATACACACACACCTCTTTGGTCTAAAAGACCTATTTTATTGGGATTATTGGATTTTACCCATCTTATCTTGGATTGCATGGTCAATCCTCACCCTTACCATAATCATTTCATCTAAAGACCAATTTTAATATCAAACCTTTATTGGTCTCTAGGATCTTACCCACTCTAATTCGAGCTACATGGACAATCTGCAATCAGCGAAGAAATGTGTATATATGTGGATAATAAAACTATATAATAGGTAATTATTGGATCCCACCCATCTTATCTCAGACTGTATGGTCAATCCTCATTCTTAGGAATATTGGATTTCACCCATCCTATCTCGAACTACATGATCAATCTATTCTCGAGTCTATTGGATTTTCACTCACTCTATCTCGAGCTGCATGGCCAAATCCTCACTCTTGGGCTATTAGATTCTACCAACTCTATTTCGAACTACATGTTCAATTCTCACCTATATAAAACTCAAGAATAATGGCACACCAGACAATAAACTCAACAATGATGGCTTACAAGGCCAAAATAACAACATTGGCATATAAGACTAATATAAACAATCATGGCTCCCCAGGACAAAATAACAATATTGGCACGCAAGGCTAATAATAACAATCGTAACTCCTAAGGCTGAAACAACATCAAGAGCACTCAAGACCAAAAACTAATCTCAAAGGCACACAAGCCAAAATCATTACCAAAGGAACACAAGGCCATAATGGTAAAACCAATACCAATGACTCACAAGGTTAAAAACAATACATTAATGGCATACAAGGCTAATTAAAACAATATCAAATGGTATACACAGTCAAAATAATATCAAACGGCACACATGGCCAAAACAATATCAAATGGCACACAAGTCTAAAACAATATCAAATGGCAAGCACAACCAAAACAATATCAAACTACTTATCAAGCCAGATAACGGCAATGGCACTTTGACCATTATACATATTCAAACCATGCCACAACTTACATAATATTTAATGAGTAAAGTTTATACTTGGCCTCTAGCCTCAAAATTCATATAAACAACATGTCATACACATCATCACCTAGTTCTACCACAAACAAGGGACCATCCCAGTTACCATACAACCATACTGTCATCGTCTTCCAATATCATTCATATAAATATATATTCACAAATTCCATCATTCCAACATATATAAAACATGTAAACATTCTTAAGTATTATTTGAAGGGAGAAAAAAGGATAAGAAGGTATTCATTCACGCATAAGGAGGGTATGCACTCCCTAAAGCTTTTTCACTTACTTCTCAAGCCTTTCCTCTAGTATTCGATACCTATAAATACATATCAATATTCATATCGATAATTAAACTCAAATAATTATAATCACTTTTATATGCCATAGATTGCTCACTAATTCTGATCCTTAAGTTAACACTCAATGACTAGCATCCATTTACTTTAGGATAACTTTATAACCAGGCATCAGTTTTGAGCGTTCTATATATCATTGTAAATCTAATACAAAGGGCTATAACTTTTATAAAGAATAATTTTCCAAATTCATAATGTATCAATACATAAAATTCACTAAAGTTGAGCGTTATGTTTTTATATCTCAATCTACGCATCTTTACAAAAATTGTCATAACTTTCTAAATACTCAACAGAATTAAGTGAATTTTAGACTATATTAAAGCAAACATCTAGGGCTTCAATTTGATACCAAGCATGCCAGAAATGGATTCTGAGATAAAAGTTATGGACCCCAAAAATAGCCTTCTAAACACTACTATTTCTACACTCATTTATCATGCTCTCAATTATCTCCCTTTAAACTCAGTCCCTTACAATTTTTGAACATAATATTAACTCTAAATCAACTCTTATTAGTTTATAAACAACCTATTCTCACTTATTATACTTAGTATTTAATAACCTCCGTAAACCATAGAAACCCATTTTCATAAATCATCCATAAATACAAATCAAGCTCAAAATCATGCTTAGAACTTACCAAATACCTCCATGAGAGCTTAAAAGAACAATTTCTTTATTCTAAGTAGAAGATCTTAAATTTTTGTCAAAAACCCCTGTAAACTTAGGTTACTATTCTTATGACTTTTCTAGTCAAGCGTGATCATAATCGGGTTCTCCTCGTTGACACGAGCTCAACAATGCAAACAACATACCAAATGGATAAGTATTTATGAAGTTAAGATCAAATAATCTTTTTCTCTCTTTGCTCTCTCTACTTTCTCTCTCTCTATTGTAATTTCTTTCTCAAAAATGGGAGAGATGACAATAGAGGAAAAATAATCTCTCTCTACTCTATTTATAATGCCTTATGCATTTACCAAATTATCCTCAAAAATTTAGAAGAGAGAAGATTCTAGAGATGGCAAAATGGTCTTTTCTTTCTGTCAGAATACTGTCGATATGTGTAGATCTGGAGAAAGTATCGATACTTTCCTTCAAAGTGTCGATACATTCTATTCTAGGGCTCAGGGTATCAATACATTCTTCTAAAGTATCGATACTTTCTTACGTTGAGTTTTCTCTCATTTCTCTTGTGGTATCACATGAAAGTATCGATACTTTCTCTTCAAAGTATCGATACATTAAATCTTGGCTCACAAGTATCGATACTTTCCTTTGAAACTGTAGAAATAACGAAATTCTGGAACTAAGTATCGATACATATGCTATTTTCTTTTCAAAGTATCGATATATGCTATGAAAATATGATTTTTGTGCCCAAGTATCGATACTTTTATGTAAAATATCGATACTTTGGCTTATGTATTGATACTGGCCTTCGAAGATGCTTAAACATGAAAAAGTCCGTCCATGTATTGATACTTTCATGAAGGTATCAATACTTGACAATTATCATTTGGGTCCTTGAGAAAAATCACTCTGTTTGACAAATATCACTCAACCTCCACTTGTTCCGATTCCATTTTCTCTTTCATCCGAAGTCGGATTTTACTTTCGTTTCTTTTTATAGAATTTTTTCTACCATCTTTCAATAGAAACAAATATTACATCAAAATTCCATCTCTATCAATGTAAAATTAGATCAGAAATATGGGTGACCATCCAAAATTCTTATAAAAATCTGACAATAATTTAGTTCATTGTTGACTTCAATTCTCTCTCATCTGACCTTGGATTTAACTCAAATTTCATTGTTTCGTTCGTATCTGATTCTTGTATAATTAGGAGCAAACGACTCATCATTTAAATTTTTCAATCAATAGATATTTAACTCAGAAGCTGAGGTGCCCCGTGAGACCCTTATGAACACTTTCTACAACTTACCACATTTCATCCCAAAACTTATCAAATCACTTAGTAATCATTACTACGGGCCCTTTAACCAATAATATATCCGAATACAAAGTTTTTCAAAATAATAAAGTATCCTTTTAAAATAAAATGATTAAAATACCCTTAAATAAAAATATGGGTATTACAGAACATGAATTGTGACAATACTCCTTACACTTTCTTAAATTTTAAATTAATAGAATGTTGTGGAGCTGCCTATCCTCTTGTGACAAATGTTATAAAATGGTAATTAATATAATTGAATTCTTCATGCAAATTAAAATGGCACCATCAACTTGATTCATATTCTTTCAGCAAATTAAAGCTATTGCAGGTATATATTTGCCCTGAACTAATGAATATTTTTTCATTTAATATTATTCGTGGAGAAATGTTTGAGACTGGAAGTTTGTCGATAGCATCTTGTGATTCAGTAAAAGAGATCATTGAAGAAGAAACAAGTTGTGATTTCATGGTGGCCCAAGAGGTCCCAAGAGTTAGTGCAAGTAACAAGTTTCAAGTGTTTCCTCAATTAACGTCGTTGTTGCTAAATAATCTATCAAGCCTTACAAATATCAACCAAGGAATTCAGATGTTAGAGTGGTCAATATTAAAATATTTAACATTAAAAAGATGTGAGAAAGTGGAAATATTATTTAGTTCTTCCCAAGTATTGAATTGAGAGATAGAGAGCTAGCCAACGACTTGTGTTCTTAGTTGATCATGACAAGGTAAGTAGAAAATTAAATTAATTAATTAGTTGTAGTTAGTTACTAATTTATTGATTTATTTTTTTAAAATCCATGATCTCATAATTTTATGGCAATAATTGGTAATTAGATCATCTCTAATTCTAATTATTAAAAAACATTTATATTAATTTTTGTTAAATAATTTACATCCTATTATTTAAGTCTCACTTAGATTGAAATATGTAAAGGCTACATGAGCCCATTAAAAACACTCTTCACACCTATTATTTAAAAAATATTTTTGTTATAAAAATATTATTAAATAAAATTATATTTTAAATAAAAAAAAGATGAGTAATTTACTTTGTACACTCATCAATCCTGTTACTAATTCTCTTTTAATTTGTAAATTAATTATCTAATTTTTTATTATTTTTCAATTTTTGTAGAACATATTACTATTCATAATTCAAACATAATTTTTTAAAATTCGTTTTTAGTGTTTCAAATTCATACAAATACATTCAAGTTTTCACCAATTTTTTTAGTTTTAATAAAATAATTTTTGTAAAATTAGTATACACGGTATTTCAAATTTCTTTCTATTATTATCTCAAGAAATATTTTAAAATAACTTATGTATACGTATTTTGGAATAAATAAAAATATATTTTTTGTACGTTCCTAAAAGAAAGTACATCCATTTTTAACGGGGAGGGGGAGGGGGAGGGGGAGGGGACGTAGGACAAAATTTGAGTGGTATTCGAAGTTTTATACTTAAAAAATTTTAGACATCGACAATAATTAATAATAAAATAAAACTATAACATGCATGCAGAATAAATTTTATGAAATAGTTTGGATTTTCAATTTCATCTATTCTCGCTGCTCCTTATGCCTTCTTTTTCATCATCTCCTCTCTCTCTCTCTCTCTCTCTCGGCCACCTTCTCTCTATTTCACCTTTCATTTTCTTTTCTTTTCTTTTCCTCTTTCCTTTTATTCCTTCCCACAGGTTTCAGGTTTCCTTTCTAGAACCAAACAATTTTTATTCATTTTTTATTTAATTACACTTCCACATGACAATTAAAATGAATTAAAACTTTGCCATGTGTTGGCAACTCTCCCTCATGACTTCAAATGTTCCGATGGCCGAAACAAATGCCTTTCATTTCACAACCAAATTATTATGTTAATGGGCTTAACTATGTTTATAAAATTGGGTTACAAATTAAAGGCCGAAGAGCTGGACTTTCATGGATTAAAAAAAGAAAATTGGGTTGGACTTTGGGCTTTATAATATACTGGCCATTTAAGGAAAATGAGTTTTAATTCATTAACAAAATAAAATAAAATGTACCTTGAACAAATTAACTAAATTCCAGTCTTAAAAAAAAAAACAAGCTCTTGGATTTAAATACAAACTTTTGGGCTTTAATAAAAGAGAACATGTGCTAACCTCAAGGTTATATGCTAATCTCTAAAATTATTTAGCTCTATTCCATGTTAATCCATTAATTACTGTTAATAATTAGGGCAGTATAGTATAAAATTGTGATTAAAAAATAATCTTTAAGATTATATTAGGTGAAACCTTGAATTATTCTAAGCCAAATTCAGATATTTTGAATTATCAAAAAGAAAAAATTTGTAACTAATTATTATATAACAAAAATTACTGAACTTTTAAGAGTAATATTTTATTAAATTATTAATATGCAATCATGAATTAAAAATGATTACATAAATAATTATTTTATTTTAAATAATAATATTTATTTCTTTATTTTTAACAAAATATTAGATTAGTGCTTTAGTATAAAATTTTAGTACTTGTGGAGATTTATGTGGAAAATTAAAAAAAATAAAATTATTAAATTACGGATTCATTTGTTATAAAAATTAAAACATATATTAATTTATTATTTTTAAAAATATAGAGACTATAAAAATAAGTAAACATCAGCCAATTTATTATTATTTTTTTTAAATACAAAAATTAAGCTATAATTTAGATCTTTATTCTTTTATTCTACGGTTTACCGGCTAAAACTGGAAACTAAATAAAAAAGATCTACTTTTTTATATGTATAATAAAAATCAATCGAGACAGAGTGAAATCAAATCGAATTCCTCCATTCAATTCAAACCACAAGGACCCAAAGTTTGTTACGTCAATGCATATGGATGAGCATGAAGAGAAATTTTTGACAAATTTTCAAAATGAAAGGCTTTTATCCTCAAATCTCAGTAATGTTGTTGCCACTGAAGCTTAACACAACCTTCTCTAAACTCATAATTTTCCCGCAAAAAATTCCTTACTCCTTCAAAAGAACCAAAACTAGTAGATGTGACAGTCTCTCTTTCTACTTCCAGCTTCGAATTTTCTCAGGAAACCAACTATTTCCCAAGAACCAAACGCGGAAATGGACTCCCTCAACTCCACCTTCCTTGTGACAACCAACCCATTTCTCCCTTCCAAACCCTCCATCCAAAAGCTACCCAAAAGAAATGCCAGATTCTTCATTAAGTCCTCCTCAAGAGTCACTCCTGATCCCTGGTCTTTAAGCGACGGAAGCGACATAACGAAACCCAAACCCAGATCAAAGAATCCCAAAAACCCTCTCTCCGACGATAACGCGCGTCGAATAATCAAAGGCAAGGCTCAATACTTGAGCGTATTGAGGAGAAACCAGGGGCCGAGAGCTACAACGCCAAAGTGGATAAAGAGGACACCGGAGCAGATGGTGAAGTATTTGGAGGATGATAAGAACGGACATTTGTATGGGAAGCACGTGGTGGCGGCGATAAAGGCGGTCAGAGCGATGGATGGGAAAGCAAATGTGAGGGTTGTGATGGGGGGTTTTGCGGGGAAGTTGAGTTTTAGAGAAATGTGTGTGGTTTTGAAAGAACAGAAGGGGTGGATGCAGGTCAGGGATTTCTTTGCTTGGATGAAATTGCAGGTGGTTTTTACCTTTTTATAAAATATTTTATTTAATTCTCTTATTCAGCTTGTCCGATGAGTATTACCAATTTTGCCAAATCTGAGGGTTTATTGATTGTCTGTACGATGAACTCATGGAGAGTCGTGGTTCCATTTCTATTTTCACTCTTTCACTCTTTTTTTTTTCTTTAGGACCTTTTAGGGAAATTTTTAAGTATATGTATGTTGGCAGTTAGTTCTGCTGGATATCCTGTGGGGATTCTATTATGTTTTCCAAAAATGTATGTGGGTTTCTGGATTTGTTTTAGATGTTTCTGTTTGGAAGTCTGTGAAAGTATATGGGTAGTATTTTTGATATAATTCCTCTGAAATGTTATTTACTTATTGCAAATTTCTTCCCATAGGTTAAAATTAAATGCTGACAACCTATAGATTATCATTGTATTAGATTTCTCTCAAGAACCTCTGATCATATACTGATTCACTGGCATTCTCTCCCTGTGCTTTTGTCTTTTTTGACTCAACACAATCTGTGGAGTGGATGCAATTTATCTCTGTAGGCTGGATAAGATTGGTAACATTCTATTTGATGGTCCACTTTTGAACTGTCATTTCTGGTTATTGCTGTTGCTAAAAATGAAATTGAATTGGTTTAGGAAGCAAATTTTAGAACTTTCCTTCTGTTGTGGATTTCAATTGGTATTCATGTACTAAGTCGTTATTTTTGTCGTTGTTGTTGGTATTATTTTTATCATCATCATTATTTAAATTGATTTAAATTATTTATGTTGAAGTATTCTGAAAGTATGCCTCACAAAGTTATAGTGTTGATAAAGTGTTTCACTTTTCTGAATGGCTGAATCTAATTGCTTTCTGTTTTCTATTTTTTTGTGAAAAATAGTTGTATGTTGTTTTCGTCTGAGGCTTGAAAATTAATATAGTGTAATAATAGACATGTGCTTGAACAGTTAAGTTATCGCCCGTCCGTTATTGTTTATACCATTGTTCTGCGCATATATGGGCAAGTTGGAAAGATTAAGCTGGCTGAACAGACTTTCTTGGAGATGCTAGAGGCCGGGTGTGAACCAGATGTAGTTGCTTGTGGTACCATGCTTTGTACATATGCCAGATGGGGACGTCATAAAGCTATGTTGACGTTTTATTCTGCTGTAGAAGAAAGGGGAATCATACCTTCCACAGCAGTATTTAACTTTATGTTGTCCTCTTTGCACAAAAAGGCATACCATGGAAAGGTAATAGAATTGTGGAGGCAAATGATTGATAAAGGGGTTACACTTAATGAATTTACTTATACGGTAGTCATTAGTTCACTTGTTAAAGAAGGTCTTCATGAGGAGTCTTTGATGACCTTTAATAAGATGAAAAACACTGGGTTTGTTCCTGAGGAAGTAACTTATAGCCAGCTTATTAGTTTGAGCACTAGAAATGGTAAATGGGAGGAAGCACTAAGATTATACAGGGACATGAGAAATCGGAGAATTATTCCAAGTAACTACACTTGTGCTTCACTTTTAACTTTGTATTACAAAAAAGAAGATTATTCAGAAGCCCTTTCTCTCTTTTCTGAAATGGAAAAATATAAAATTGCTGCTGATGAAGTAATTTATGGCCTGCTCATTCGAATATATGGCAAACTTGGACTTTATGATGATGCTCAGAAAACATTTGAGGAGACTAAGCAGCTGGGCATGCTTAGTGATGAGAAAACATATTTGGCAATGGCACAAGTTCATCTCAAATCTGGGAATGTTGATAAAGCTTTAAATGTTGTTGAGTTAATGAAATCAAGAAATATTTGGTTATCCAGATTTGCATATATTGTCTTGTTGCAATGTTATGTTATGAAAGAGGATTTGGCCTCTGCTGAGGGCACTTTTCAAGCTCTGTCGAAGACTGGACTTCCTGATGCTGGTTCTTGTAATGACATTCTGAATTTGTATACAAAGCTTGACTTAGCAGAAAAGGCAAAGGATTTTATTGTCCAAATAAGGAAAGATAAAGTTGATTTTGATGAAGAGCTTTATAGGACAGTTATGACAATGTATTGTAAGCAGGGAATGGTAGCAGATGCTGAGCAGTTTATAGTAGAGATGTGTAAAAATGGATCCTTCGGTAATAATAAATTCATTCAAACATTCTGTAAGACTATGTATGGTGGATCTACTGAAAATGCGGAATTTGGAAACAAACTTGTACCATCCCACCAACTGGATTCCATGGCTCTTGGGCTGATACTTAATTTATATCTGACAGATTGCAATTTTGGTAAGGCAGAAAAAATCTTGAAGCTATTGCTTGAGACAGGTGGCGGCTCATCTTTTGTGAGTCAACTCATTTGCAAATTAGCAGGAGAAGGTATAAGTTTACTTTTTAAGCTTTTTTATTGACTATAAAAGTCACTTTGGTATGCAATTGATTTCTTTGTAGTTTCTTAATCTTTTTCTCTATGTATACATAGATAGATAAATGTATAGATATCGAAGCAATAAATTGATAAACTAGTATAGCTTGAAGTCTGACAATGATCCTCTGCACAGGTGGTTTATCTAAGGCTGGAACTATTTGCAATTTGATGATGAAACTAGGCTACACATTGGAGGATGAAGCAATTGCTTCTTTGATTGGCTCATATGGGAAGCAAAAGAAGCTGAAAGAGGCCCAAGATGTTTTCAATGCCGTTGAAGATTCATCTAAACCTGGGAAATTGGCATTGAGATCAATTATTGATACATATGCCAGATGTGGTAAACCTGAGGAGGCATACTTGCTTTATAAAGAAACAATTGCACATGGGCATGATCTGGATGCTGTTACTATCAGCATAGTTGTGAATACTTTGACTAATTATGGTACGGCTTTATATATCTTTAACAGAGCAGAAAACCTTTGTTCCTTTTTTCTGACTTTTCACAAGGATGTTGGGGGATAATAATCATATATGACAAACTCTGCATAATTCTCAAATGATCATGAATTAGGGACTTTGTTGCATATAATGTATTTTCGGATTAAAAAATTATAAGTTCCAGTGTCCTAGCTGGACAAGGCTTCTCTAAACAGTTGAATTTGCTGATAGTGATAATCTGTTACATATCTGTTTTCTGCCCAAGCTAGTTCTTGTTAAACACTTTTTCTTTCAGCACTTTATATTTACCAAAGTTTATTGTATGTTGGCTTGGCATCCAGTAAAGACGAAGAGCCACAGAAAGTGAGAAGTTTTTCCAAACTATAAGTACTGATCAATAATAATAATAAAAATGGAAAAGATCTATGTTTTGGATCATGTTACAATGCGAAGGGCTTACCTGAACTTTGGATGAATTTGTTTCCAAACAGTGTCTAAGATGTGCATAAGGTAGTTATATTATACCCACTTATTTGAGATTCAAATTTTAACACTTGTGTAGCTGCATGCACTGATTCTTGGTAATAGGGAAATTTGAAAGGTAGCTTATGTGCTTGTTGGTTGTGGGCAGTCATGCATGTGATGATTTATTTGAAAATAGATTAAATTCTTCGACAGGCAAACACAGGGAGGCAGAGATTGTTGTTCGTAACACTTTTCAAGACAACTTTGAACTTGACACTGTGGCTTACAATACCTTTATTAAAGCAATGGTAGAAGCAGGTAAATGGGACTTTATCTCTTTTTATTTAGAAGTGTGCATGGAGAAGTGATCTTGCAATGACCTGTGAGTTTGATTTTGCAGGTAGATTGCATTTTGCAGCTAGTATTTATGAGCGCATGCTTTCTTTGGGAATTCCTACATCAATTCAAACATACAATACAATGATTAGGTGAGAGCTTGTTGGATAAGAATGAGAAAAAGTAAATAACAAAGATATAGATGGATTTCGATTTTCAAATATTGCCCACAGTTTCGAAGAGCAATGACATTTAGTTTCTGCCCATTAGTAAGAAGCGAACTCAATGTCTCATCCTGTCTCTTTCCCTTCATCCATCCTTTTTTTGTGTGTATATAAACATATATAATTGACTTTATAAATCAGACAGTCACTGCTCTCACACTAATGAACTGTTTAATTGTCCAATGGGCATGGAAGGACGCATCACCTATTGGTAGTCCTGCCAGAGGGTGGATCTCCAGAAAAGTTTAGATTTAATGCCAATATGATTAGTTACTGTCTCATATATTTGCAGTGCATATGGACGAGGTCGAAAACTTGATAAAGCTTCAGAGATGTTCAATACAGCTCGCAACTTGGGTCTGTCTCTTGATGAAAAGGCATACACAAATCTTATCAGCTTCTACAGGAAGGCTGGTAACAACCTATCCCTAACTCCATTGGATAGAGTTTATATATTTCGTTATTTATCTTCTTCTTCTTCGGGTCTTGTCATGCCTTAAAGTATGATGTCCTTCACTTTCCAGAAATAACAATCCAAAGAAATGTCATCAGATCTGAAACTGAAGGGATTCTTATTATTTATGTGTGTATGAAATGATACAGATTATATATATGTATATACAAACGAGTCAAAACAAAAATGGAATGTGCTTGATTTCCTAATCTAAAGTTTCCATATCTCTATACTTTTCATATCTCTAACATTTCCCCTCCAATTGGTGCATGAATATTATAGACACCTAGTTTGTTACAAATATATCTCACTCGTGGACCTTGAAGTGATTTTGTAAGAGTATTTGCTAGCTGATCGTTTGATCCTACATGAGAAGCAAAGTACTGATGCTTCTGGCTATAATCTTCTCATGTACAAAATAACAATCGATCTCAATCTGCTTCATTCTTTCACGAAAAACTAGGTTAGAAGAGATGTGAAAAGCAGCTTCATTACCACAAATAAGTTGTATAGGCCTTTCAATACTTAGCTTAAGCTCTGATAATAGATGCTTAAGTCACATTAATTTACGCATTGCCAATGCCATTGAGCAATATTTTGTTCAGCAATGGACCTTGCAATCACATTTTGTTTCGTACTCTTCCACGATACCAAATTTCCACCATACGGCACACAATACCTAGCTGTAAATTGTCCACCAATATGACATCTACCTCAATTTGCATTTGAATAACCCTCAATCCAAGAATGTCCTTTGTCTTTAAACAATAGATATTAAAGTACGTGCGTAATTGCATCCCGGAGGTTAGAACATGGAGAATCAAGAAATTAACTCACAACACTAGTTGCATAAGAAATGTTAGGCCTTGTCGTAGTAAGATATTTAAGTTTGCTTGTTAATCTTTTGTACCTTCTTAGATTTGTAATAGGCTCTCCCTAACCTGGCATAAGCTTAAGATTTGGATCTATAGGCGCATTAACTGGTTTGGTGTCAAGTATTCCTATCTCTTGTAAGATGTTAATAGCATGTTTTCGCTACGAAATACATTGTTTTGGTGTCAAGTATTCCTATCTCTTGTAATATGTTAATAGCATGTTTTCACTACGAAATACAAATCCCATGAGAAGATTGTGCAACCTTGATGCCAAGAAAATATCTCAATTGATCAATATCCATTGTCTGAAAATGACTATGTAAGCACTTCTTCAAATTAATTACGTCACTTGAATCATCTCTAGTGATAACTACTATATCATCTACATCCACAATCATATAAAAACATCCATATGAGAAAGAATGATAAAAGACAAAATGGTTAGCATCACATTGGATCATGCCAAACCCCTAAATCATTGAGCTAAAGTGTCCAAATCAGGGATGTGGAGATTGCTTAAGATCATATAATGACTTCCTCAACTTGCACACTAAGTGTGACTCCCTCTAAGCAACAAATCCAGGTGATTGCTCCTTATGAAGTTCTTTAGACAAATCACCAAACATTAAAGCATGCTTGATATCCAGTTGATACAAAGGCTAATGACAAATAACTGCAAGAGAAAGAAATAATTGTCGGGAAGCCATCTTAGCCATTAGAGAGAATGTGTAACCATAATCTAGTCAAAAATCTTGGGTATATCCCTTAGCAACTAAATGGGCCTTAAGTCAATCAACTAAGCCATCTAGTCCTACCTTTACTCTGCATACCCATCGACATCCAACAGCAGATTGTCCTAGTGAGTAGTGATAAGGGACAAATTTCTAAGTTCCAACACTATCCAAGGCAGTCATCTCCTCAACCATTGCTTGACACAATGCAAGATTATTCAAAGCTTCGATTGACAATTTACTCAATAACATTAACACATATGTAATGTCCAACGTAGATTGCAATTTAGAAAACTAATTACATGTCATTGTAAAAATACCTGGAAAAATAATTTTGCTTTCTTTTTCTTTTGTTGATCTAGCAATATGACAAAACTATGTCTGCCTACGTACTCCCTTTATGCTCTTTTTTTTTTTTCACCCCTTTTTTAATGTGTGAATTGGTTCCCTTTTTATAGGTAAAATTAAATTCTGCTCTATAGATAAGAATTCTAAAAATATAAAATCCTAGGATTCTTTTCCTAATTTAATGAAAATATTAAATTACTTCCACAAAATTCAAAAAGAATATTTATAACCCCCTTTTAATGATATTGTCAAATTAATGAAGATATTTTCCTAGGATCAATTGCCAATTTTGAAAAGGAATTATGACTTTCCAAGAATTTAATTTTCAACTCCCATAAAAGAAAATTCACATCCTTTTGCATGATGATCATGAATTCAATTCCAGACTTGGTTTGCAAAATTTTAATTTTATTTTTCTATTTGGAGATTTTGGCATTTAAGTCCTACAAAAATTTTAAAATTACGCAATGTAGTCCTTTTTTAATTTTCACAAATTTAATTTAACAATTTAGCGAATTTAGAAATTAGAGGGGATAAAATTGGGTTATGACACCTTGCAGTAGGAGCAGGATGGTTTATCATCTTGTCTGTGTCCACGATCACCAGCCTGTCTACCTTGTTGTATGGCAGGTGCAGGCGTAGGCTTGGTGAGTAAGGTAGTACGGTTAGTCTGATTGAAGTCCATCATATTCTTGATGTAGGCCAGATAATAAGAGAACCATGAATAGATGATCACACTGTTGTTTTTGAGTCTTAATGTCTTCATAAAAGAGGAATAATGAACCAAAGTCCTCAATGCCAGACCTCATACACTCATAATAAGTATGAATGGGGCTATTGTTCTGCTGAAGTCGAAATAATCCACTGATGATGTCACAAGTCCAGTTGATGTCATTAATGTATATATTTGACCAACTATGTCTGAAAAGTACAAGAAGTTTTGTATGCCTAAACCTCAGATGCTAAAGATGCATCAATGGAATTTTAAAGAATAGTAATCAGTTGTGCATCGACTTGCCTCCTCTTTCAACATTTCTTCTCAGGAATTGTAGTATATTCGGTTGTTAAATGATCGTCAAGACCCTGACTGAGAAACCAAATTTCTAAAGCATTTGCCCATGTCTAATAGTTACGACTGCCTATTAATTTTTCTGAAGTAATTGTTGGAACAGATGTGATTACTAGAGTGAACACCACTGATGATATTGCCTCGGATATCTCGGTATTGATGGAATGATTCAACATTCTGAACAAAATTTGGAGAGGAAATTGAACTGAACCAGGTTGACTGAACCGAACTAGAACCATACTATTGACCCAAACTTGATGAAACCGAACCTGAATCTAACCCAAACCCTAATTCTGACCTGAGCCTTCAACTACGGTAGATTGCGATGGCATACACCTAATTTGATGGTTGAGGTTTGTTCCCCATCGTCTTGTGAGTGGAACTGTAGTCTCAGATTGATTGGAGGTGGCTGGAGCGATGTTGAATCAAAGGACAACGGCTCTGGGTTTCGTCAATCTCCTTTCGGTAGACTTCCGGTGGAAATCGAAGGTGACTGATGGTTAGGGTTTGATCACTGTCTTCGTCTGAGCATATTGGTAGCATCCAATTGTCAGTTGGTGGAGGATGCAGCAGTGACAGCAGTGGCTCCCTGTCGGCTAGGTTTAGGAAGAAAGCAGAAAAAATTGCCCTTAGGGCTCTGATACCGTGAAACTGAAGGGATTCTTATGAAAAGAAAAATGCCGATGAAGAATCACTGCCTTCAACATGTGTGACAACTCTTAAGAACTTATAAAATGAATTCATACCTGGAAGATGAGCCAAGTCAGATAGCTGGATTATTCGTGTATCTCAGTACATGACCCATTATTTGTCTTTTTTGATGTTCAAATAACTGGTAGTTAGCATGTGAGTTATCTGATTTATTCTGTGACTCAGGTATGACCTTTATTATTTTATTGATTTTTGCAGGTGAAACACATGAAGTATCCCGTCTATTATCTGAAATGCAAGAAGAAGGGATAAAGCCTGGGATGGTATGTTATCTGAGGATAATTGTCTTTTTCAATGTTCCATGATATGGATAAAGCCTGGGATGGTATGTTATCTGAGGATAATTGTCTTTTTCAATGTTCCGTGATATGATGACTACAATTCAATTTTTAGAAGCCTGAGATTGCTTGACAATATAAAATACCCATGACAAATTTTATTCTTTCTGTGTCAAGATAATTATGCATAATGGATCTACGCTGTTTTATAACATCATTCAAAGAATCTCTGGCACAAGGCATCTATTGACATTAAAAGAAATAAAGAAGTAAATTAAAAAGAAAGGAAGAAGAAGAATCATTTCTCTCGATAGTGAACCTCTCTGTTTTAGTTATTCCGCGTGAAACAATGAATAATTTCCCTTGCAGTGTAAAAAAATTGTGTGATAATCTCCACATATGATTTCAAATTGCCTGCTTTTCTTTTGGGATTGTGCAAGTTAGCTTAAATTTTGAACTTATAAACATGTGCTACAGGTTAAAGTTTTTCATTTGCCAACTGATGTGTTGATAGTGCTTACCCATTGTTTACCGTGGAAATGTAGGTTAGCTACAATATTATCATCAATGCACATGCTGCTGCTGGACTTCATCATGAAGTTGAGAAACTAATTCAATCCATGCAGAGAGATGGTTTTTCCCCTGACTCTTTCACCTACCTTTCTCTCATTCAAGCTTATACAGAGAGGTTGAAATTCTCTGAAGCAGGGGAAACTATCAATTCTATGAGGAAGCAAGGCATTTCCCCTTCTTGCTCACATTACAACCACTTGCTATCTGCTTTCTTAAAGTCGGGTCTGATGGCAGAAGCCAATAGGATTTACAAAGAATTAATGACATCTGGTTTAAGTCCAGATCTTGCGTGCTATCGTACTATGTTGAAAGGTTACATGGACTATGGATGTGTCAAAGAAGGAGTTGATTTTTTCGAAGAGATTAGGGACTCTGCAGAATCAGACAGATTTATCATGAGTGCCGCTGTGCATTTGTACAAGTATGCTGGGAAAGAACTTGAAGCTAATGGTATTTTGGATTTTATGAATTCCTTGGGAGTCCAATTCCTGAAAAACCTTGTGGTTGGATCAAAGTTAAAATACTAATAGTGCTTTTGGAACTAACATTGTTTATAAAGCAATTTTGGATGTCCAATTGTGGAAAAAGGCTAGTGATAAACAAACACCAAATACCGCTTGGTAGATTATCCGCAGAGAAATGGCTGTTGGATAATATCAAGGTGGAAAGATGCTCTATGGTATATGAGTTTTACAAGTTGACAGATGCCAAGAACTAGATAATGCAAATAATTGGCAATGAACGGCATTGCATAGTTGTAATTAAAAGGTATAGAAAAAGTCATGACAGAGGAGCCAGGAGATTTTGTTGATAGCCCTCTTATTAAGGGAGAAAAAATTGCTTGAAAAATAAACGCTTGATAGTCCTCTGATCAAGAAATCAGTTGAGCGTGCAAGTTAATATTTAGTTGTCTATGGTATTTGGCAATCTAAATTATCGATGGTCATCTTGATTCCATGTGCTATGCTTGTGTGGCCATGATTTGAGGTTGATATGCGCACGATATATGGCTGCATCTTTATCTTTTGATTGTAGTAGGTATGCATCCGGTCCAATGAGAAATTGAAAATGCAGCTTGATGCAGCAGTTCATAGCCCGCATCAGAGGCCAATTGATGAAACATAGATCGTAAGGTAATTAATAAAATATATTACTTGGATGATTGTACATCAATTTTTACTCATTATTCTAGACTTCGTTTTTTGTTGAAAGAATCTGTTCTATGGTTTTCTCTTATTCTCAATTGGGATTTTATTTGTCAAGAGCCATAAACACTTGGTCTTTCTTATCGGTTCAGTGAGAATTGAAGAAACGATCCAAATTAAATATAAAACATAAAACAAAATTGTTCCCTTGTCAAGTAATAGAATAAAAAAAAAAATAAAGGCCTTACATTTGACACTATTTCAAGGAGGGTTTTATAACATTTCCGTTTTTGAGGACGAGAAGTGATGTTGGGATAAAAATGTCTAAATAAAGAGCAGTTTTTGATGGATTTTAGAATAATTGAGGGGCAGAATTGAGTCCCACGTTAGAATAGGATAGGAAGTTCTTGATTTATATATGTAAGGTTGGAAAAAATATATTAAAAAGACTTTTTAGGATGAGTTTGAACTCATTATCAAGAACAAAACTATGAGATTCAAGGATTGGGTCAAAACGAATAATATCGTTGACAAGTTTTGGATCAGATGTTATAATTTGATATTAGAATCAACTCTTCTATAGTACGATGATGAGCTCGAGGACGAGTCCAACGAAAGTTGGTGAGTTTGTAACATCTTGATCCTTGAGGGCACAGAGTGGTATTGAGGTGAAAATGCTTGAGTAAACAGTGACTCTTGGCAGGCTTCAAAATGATTAAGAGGATATGATCGAGTCTCATATCGGAATAGGAGAGAAAATTCTTGGTTTATATATGTAGGGTTAGAATCAATGTAGTAGCGAGGTCTTTTAAGATGAGTTTAAGCCCATTATCAAGAACAAAATCGTGAAGTCTGAAGGGTTGGATCAAAGCAGATAATATTGTTAACAAGTATTGGGTCAAGTGTTACAATATAGTATCATAATCAACTCCTTGTTAGTACGATGATAGGCTCAGGGATTAGCTCAGTAGAAGCTGGTGGGCCTATAACATTTTGATCCTTGAGGACAAGAAATGGCATTGGAGCGAGAATACCAACATGATATTAGAGCTAATTTTCCTCTAGTACGATGAGGGGCTTAGGGACGAACCCAGTAGAAGTTAGTGGACTTGTAATTTTCTGGTCCTTGAGGACAAGGAGTAGTGTCAGGGAGATAATACCTAAGTAAGGGGTGGCTCGTGGTAAGCTTTAAGATGGCTAATGACAGGATCGAGTTTCATATTAGAATAAGAGAGGAAGTTTCTGGTATTTATATATGGGTTTGGAACCAATATAATAATGAGATATTTTGGGTAGGTTTAAGTCTATTATCAAGAACAAAAACATAAAATCTTAGGGATTGGGTCAAAATGGATAATATTGTTGATAAGTATTGGGTTAGGTGTTACAGATTTTGTAGAATAGTGTTGTGCTTTGGTCTATAAATTTGTTATACTAATAGAAGAAGAAACACACCACAACCCAAATTTAAGCATGGGCATAGATTTTCGAGCAACGTAATTGTAAAAAATCTAAGATTTTTTATTTTTTGTTATTTTTTGTTTTTTATCATCTAAGATTTTTAAGTGAAATTTCTCAAACTTCAAAGAGAGGAAATCATAATAATGTATTCTCTTATCATATGGCTCGTTATTACTAATAAATTATTTTTTGCTTTTTGATGTCCACAGAAGAGAATTATGTTGAAACTTTGGGTATTCAAATTTTTTTGGGTCTTTAATGTTGATTTTAGTGTTTTTTGAAGCCTAAATTATAGTGATGACATTTGCATTTTTTTAATAGAATAATTATATTTAATATATGCAAAGACATTATAATAATTGGAAGCGGTATTAATCTCAATTTTAAGAGAAGGTTTAGTGAAATAGTTTTTGTAAAGATTATTTGACATCGGGTTTTATATCCAATGTCAACTTTATCAAAGACATCTTTTTTAAAATTGAGAAATAGTTTCAAATTCTTTTGATTTTTGATAAATTTTAAAATTATCTCTTTCAAATAAATTAATTCTTTTTTAAAAATTTAAATCTCTTTTATGTAACCATCCATTTCCTTTTCAAGTATACCTTTCAATTCTTTCAATTCTTCCATTTTCTCGAGCTCCAAGCTTAGGCTATCTCTGTGTAGGGATAATTATTATACAATCCTGGTCTTCTCGAGTATATCACCATATGCATATTAGATCTAAATAAGAATCATAATCTCATAATCATTTAGTGATAGTTGTTAATCATGTTTAAATTGGTGATTAGGGTTTAAATATGCTTTATATTCAATAAGGGTTTTATTTTGATATAATGATCAAAATCAAGCGTAGAACACTAATCTTTAATGTTCTTTGACAAAAATTTGAGCTCTAAACTTATAAAATCCTCTAAGAATTCAAAATCCTAATTGTTTTCTTACTTGGTCGTGAGATGAGAAGAGAGAAATAAGAACTCTTTTTTTTTCAATTTTGAAATTATGAAAATTCTTATAAAAATTAGAATTTGATCACCTTTTAGAGTACCCTATCAAATTACTCAAGTATCCTTAACTATTAGTTAATGACAAATAAGGACAAAGTTTATTCAACAAGTTTTATAATGGTAAAAGATAAAATATTAAGTTTGTCCTTATTAAACTATTTAATATCAAACTTGTTTTGTCTTTGTTAAATTATTTAATGTCAAACTTGTTTTGTCTTTGTTAAATTATTTAATGTCAAACTTATTTTAAAACTATTCAAATTACTTTTGATTAATTTTAATTAATTTTATTTAGATTTTATAATATTAATGGAATATTATAACTTATTTTAAGTCATAATTAGGTCAATTTATCAAACTCTTAGAATTGTTAAACTATTTAAAGTGTAAATGATTTATATTTTTCAATTAATTATTGTCATTGAGAATGCTAACCTTCTTAGTAAATAACAATTAATAATTCTTTATCATATTTAACAAGATAACAAATGGTTATTAATTATGATCTCTAGATTTTACTGTGGTATTAGTCATGAGTCAAAATCGATTTTATTCTGAATTTTTAGAATGCTCAATGGTTATGATTAACAACTAACAATGTGTTATAATCATTAAACCATAATGAAGAAAATTTTTATCTAACTTTTTGCTTTTGATTGTATATACTTATGGAAAATATCTCTCTGTCGTCTAATCTCGATTAAATTAGGATTTACAGAAAGTTAAAACCCTAAACTCATTATCTATATGGATCATCATTCATTACGCGTTGAATTCACTACTACAAATTTTTTCGTATGACATCAAATTTTCCTGGCCAAGGGTATTGGGTTTCAACCATCTACTAATGTCTAATTGTGTCTAATTGGAAGCCCAAATCCAGATTGTGTCAACGATAGCTTGAGTCATATATATCTAATCGACAGATTCCTTCTTTAACAGTCATTCGTATCTTGATATAAATAATACATGAACAAACTAGTTTCTTATATAAGATGTGATCATTTCTATACTTATACACCAAATGAATCTTGTGTATCTATATTAGATAACTATTATAATATCTTAGGTCAAAAGAGTACATTGCACACTAGTACAATCAAATGACAAATTATTGATCGCATATATTATGTATGTTCATTTTTTTAATTACGTTCGAAAATAGTTCTCCAACTATTAATCCATACTAATATCCTAGTGACATGATTCTCATCATTATTTGTACTAATATCATCTTATAATATTCACTAGTGACATTTAGTGTACTTAACATACGATATCAATGCTCAGTTAATATTGTTTGTGTAGGAAATAATTTATATAATCTAATTATCTGAATATTTATATATATATTTCATTCATTAGTATGATTAAAAAAAAAAGTATTATATATTGATTTCTAATGACCTAATACATGCATAACAGTAAGTTTTCTTCTTAAGAAACTAGTCCTAAATTCATGCTTTCAAAGGAGAAACAAAGGGTGCAAAACGAGTCTTTAAAGAGCTTACCTTACAAGTCTTTTGATTTGATGAAGACTAAGCTCACAAGTGTGAGCTCTCTATACTTGAAATCCTCCCATTTGAGCTGCCATGGCTGCTTTCACGTT
>JAVXUL010000009.1:15454209-15476589 GCA_035590515.1 Trichilia minutiflora
GGTAAATTCATCCCAGGTTAATGGTCCTTGGAATTTAGATAACCATCGGTGCCATTGAAGGGCAATGCCTTCCAAGTGAAAAGAAGCCAGTTGTACTTGTTGTTCAGGAGACACTTCCTTGAATTCGAAATACTGTTTAGCTTTGTACGCCCATCCCTGAGGGTCTGTACCATCAAATTTAGGAAACTGTAATTTGAGGTGGTTGTGGTGTTAATGTGGAAAGGAGTTAGAAGTCTGTGTATAGTGGACTTGTGAGTTCGGTTGGGATGTTTGGCCGATGTTGGTGTTTTGCTAGAAGAGAGGGGGTGGATGTTGGTCATTGTTTTGGGAAATTGGTGGGGGTTGTTGGCTGTTTTGCATGGGGTTTGTAAATAGTGGGGGCTGTTGGTTGTTTTGCATGAAGTTGGAATGGGATGTGGAGTGTTGATTGCTACCTTCAGGAGCAAATGGATTAACATTTTCTGATTGTTCTTTAAGCTGTGTCACCGTGATTTCAATAGTTTGCATTTGTGTAGCAAGGGTCTGAAGGGTGTGCTGTATTTGATCGAATAACAATTCATGACGTCCCAATGCTTCTTGGACCTCGTTTCGGAACTCCGCATTGGTTTGTTGTTGTATTCCTATTGAGCCGAAACCTGGCTCTTATACCACTGATAGAAGAATTTAGAATTTTGACAGAGAGAAGAAAATTCAAAAGAAGATATTTGCTGTAATTTTTGTATATCTTTTTATTTCCTTTCCAACAGAATTTAAATAACAAGATAATTACAAGTGATATACCCCCCTGCTACAAACTAGGAATCACATAATTTGTGGGATATCTCATTCAACTGGAAGTAAATAACAGATAATGAATAAAAAATAAAAATAGGAGAAAATAATGATATAAGTCCATAACCTCACAACTCCTAAAAACACTCTGCTTATTGCTCAACATGGCTAAGTGGACCATACCACTTCCCACGATACTACTCATGCGGCCCTATCATTTACTTATCAGAATAAGAAACATACTTATACATAGACTTTATGTTGATTTTGTATCCTTGTCATTTCAAACTTAAAGTTACAATCCAAATACAATATAGTCTAACGAATCAAGCATATTGCAAATCAACTATGAACAAAACATATTTTTCCAGCAAGTCTCGGTCAACATCTACTATAACCATCTCGTTCCTTGCATGATTGCAAACAAAAGATTAAAACTAAAGGAAATAACCCAATTTTCATCAATTAAACCATTCAACACCATAATTATCCATTTCACTTATTAGCAGATACTACCAATTAAAGTATACCCATTTCAGTCAAACAATCAAGACATCAAATGAAATCCGTAACAACAGGGTTCGTTACATTTGTACAGAATTAGCTGAAAATTTAACCAAACTATCCGCTCAACGACACTAGGTCAGGCAGGAAACACAAGCAGAAACAGCAGGTGTAATCCTCAGGAAAACAGCAACCACAATAGGAAATAGCCTCTAGGAACAACAGAAAAACAACAGACTGTTACAGCAATTTAACAGCAGCAAACAACTGCAAAAATGAATCACAAAAGCAATATGTACAAACAGAAGCAGTATGCAGAAACAACGACAGCAACAAGCTAACAAATACACTAACCCACGCTGGCTTTGTCTCTGTTAACCACAAACTTGCCAGGTTCAAGCTCCATGTCAAAAATTATATTTCCATTTATAAAAAATCCATACTGGAAACCCTGAAGTTCCATCTTTAGTTCACCATGATACGGTTGCTCGATTATGTTTTTGATTTAAAATTTAATAAAATCAGAAGATGCAATAATAAACTTAACCCAAAATTGAAGAAACTAAATGACAACAAATTATTCCCATGGACAAAAACATTTATTCTACATTAACATGCTACCCACTAGTGGTTCAGTAAATCAAAACTCTACAATCGCTTTTTGTTCTGACAATTAGGAGCGCCTCCCACAAATACAGGCAGCCAGCAGAAAAAATCTTAAAACAACGTTTTAAATGCAATTTCTAACTTCATTCTTATAAACCAATCTCAGCATGTAGTTTCAGTTAAAAATTGAACATAAAATCTGTAAATAAACATAATAACCTGCCGGGTTAACGAATCAGAAACGAACAGAGAGCTAATTTAATTTACCAGCAGCAAGAGCCGACGGAGAATAGGAAAATAATGGGCAGGTAGGAAGGTCACGGTGGTTGGAAAGGAAGTGAAACTGACGGGCCTTTTACTGAGGGTAAATTAGACTTTGCATTGACAGTTTCTAGAAAATACGAACTATAGGCCTAGGGTCATAGTTGTGCATTGTCTTGTTCATATTGTACGCAGAGTCTTGTATACATCGCACTAGAAGCTAGCTATCTCTCTCTCTATATCTCTCTCTCTGCTGCACTGAAACGTCGAGCTATAGAATCATGGCAGGTTCAACGGGCGGAAGTGGGTCTTCGAATTTGCCATCGGTCTCATCGGGTCCCAAAATCCTACTAGCTAAACCGGGTCTGGTCACGGCTGGACCGCTGCCGGGTAAATTCGGACGTGGAGGTGGTGAAGACGAAACGACAGCACATCGATCTCGTCTTCCATCCCTCAATTTGCTATCTGATTCTTGGGAGTTTCATATCGATCGTTTTCTCCCGGTAGCCCTTTTATCATTCAGTCTGTTGTTAATATGATATGAAGTACATGACAGAAAATGACAGAAAATGAGTTTGTGCAGTTCTTGACTGAGAATACTGAATTTACAGTGGTGGGTGTGATTGGTCCTTCTGGTGCGGGAAAGTCTACCATCATGAATGAACTTTATGGATTTGATGGAACCTCACCTGGTGAGTCATCGTTTTGGTTAAAATGGGTTTCGTTCAACTTCAACACTTCGCTCTAAGATTCATAGGATAGAGTTAGTTTGTTTTTCTTTTTAAATGGGTTTCTTCTGTTTTTGAAAATGGAAGGATTTTTTTAAAAAACAATTTTCATTTATATAATCTTTACAGAACAGCATTTTTTAAATTTAGAGACAGTTTTCTTTGCTTTTGTTTGGTGTTTTCTGTTAGACTGTATCGGGTTGTATTCTATTTTTTGCGAATTGTTCTCTAATCATGAATGATTTAGATGTGTTACTGTAAAATACATGGGAAGCTTTTCATGTGCAAAGTTAAAGTTCTGAATTGAGCTCTTCCCAAAATATAACTTAGTGTGTTAATATGCAGGTATGCCACCCCCTTTCGCTATTCTATCAGAAGATACAAAAGCAATGGCCAGGCATTGTACTTCTGGAATTGAGCCTAGAGTTTCTGCTGAACGGCTTATACTTCTTGATACCCAGGTTTTGTTATACTATTAATCTAATACATTCTTCTTCTATATTGTAGAATGAGCTTACACTGTCAATTCCCATATTCATGTTGGATTCTTATGTTTGCTCGAAATTACAGGCAAAAAATAGAAAACTTTTAATTAATCCAACTAAAAGAACTAGATGTTTTGGCTTTGATTTATGCATGGGAATATCTTATTTCTCAATCGCAATTATTGTAATGGCAGTTGCCTAGTATAGGTATAAATGGTTTTGTGTTTTGTGGTGGGTTAAGAGAGAAAATATGCTTTTCTAAGTTCTGAGAAAACTTTCCTATCAAACGTAAATCTATTAAAAAATGGAAAGGGGAAGCAAAAATCAGGTCAGTTGATCAATTTAAGATTAAAGTCTGGCTACCACAGTGTTATTACCTTTTGATGCAAAATTCATAGACATATGAACTTATTCGTTGTGTGAGCAAGTTGTCCAAGGTCAATTTTGAAAGTACCTTGGGTGCACAGTGTCATGTTTTGGAACAGAATTGGATGGATCATAGGTTTATAAGGATGGCAAGCACTTAGCTTGTGACACTAAGCATACCAAACACTTTCTGTGTATCAAATATTAAGTTGAAGAGGGTCTTCCTTTTTGTATCCTCCAGTCAGACAAGTGTTTGATATTTATTATTGACAATGCTGTTGCTTGATTAATTTCCACTTAAGTGATTTTATTAGATATTTATCATCAGAAACAGTATGCCAACTTTTAAGAGTGTCTGCCATCCTATGATAATGCATCTCTCAGAAGGATATGGAAATAATTTTTGCTCGTATGTGTCATCTTTTCCTCTTTATGTACATATGTGCTGTCGAATTTAAGTTACACTTTTGCTTGATTAAAGGGATTAACATTAAATATTTAAGTCTTTACTGTTTCTTTCTTCACCTTATTCTATAACTACCTTGTCTTTGACTTGCAGCCTGTTTTCAGTTCTTCTGTTTTAGCTGAGATGATGAGACCCGATGGCTCATCCACTATTCCGGTTCTAAGTGGTGAATCTTTATCTGCTGAGTTGGCTCACGAACTTATGTCTATTCAGGTAAGTGCTGAAGAATGGATTTATTAATCCATTATTAAAAGAACTGTAAATTATCTAGTATGTCTGTCTGTGCTTTAGCCCATTGTGAATATTTTTCAAAATAGAATGTTTATTTGTGCTTGTCCCCTGTAATGCAAGGAATCCTTCTAGCTTTGTGTTCTCCTTGCTTCCATTTGTCACATTTTACTGGTGGTATCTGATGGAGTCCATGACAATAACTTGTGGCGCTTGATTTCGACGGTATGATCCTTGCCTTGAGAACTATTGGCAGCTCATTAATTGTTATTCATTCCTTTTGCCTATAGCTCTGTACTCCAAAAAGCTAGTGATCATAATCTCTAAAAGGGCCCTTTTTTTTCAACAGTTACTGGCAGCTCATTAATTGTTAATCTATCTTGGAAACCTTTTATTTTCATTCTGCCTCTTGCATTCAGTTATACCACAAATTTTGTGATACTTCAACTTTGTTTTTTCATGTTGCATTTACTCTGGTGATTCAGAATCTTGGTTCAACCATATTCATCTGTGTTATATGATTAGAATTTTGGTGCTTGAGTGATTTACTATTAGTTGAAAGATATAACTGAGAAATGCCTCTTTTCTTTTGGTCTCGTCTGTTTAATAAAGGAAAAAAAAAAGAGAAAAAAACAGGGGCATGGGAGTTTCTGGCACCAACTGGCTTTATATTTTGTGCCATTGTACTCTTGTCATTCATCATAGACTGTTCTTTGGCTATCGAAACAGCATGTTTTTGGTATGTTATTAATAGGCGTATAATTGGCATACGAAATTAAGATAGCATTGTTACCAGTTTGCCTTAGGTTGTTCATGGAGTTGGGTCTCAATAAGTCAAATTTGTATCACTAAGACAACTTAAGTATGGAATTGTTTCTTATAAAATTGTTTTGGCAGATTACTTCTGTTGGTAGCATGGTCATTTGTGATGAAAATCCATTCATTAGACTGTTAGAAGTTTAAGGTTTCACAACTTTATAGGAATGGCCAAATTAACAAGGTTCAAGGGGGACATTAGTCGAGGTAATAAGAATGAATATGATGTGTATAGTAAATAGAAAATTCTTTCTTCATGTAAATTATTCAAATTGTAAACCTGCGGTGGAGCATGGGCAAAAGAACCTATTTTGGTGGATGTCATGCTTATAACCATTGCTATTTCTAGTTTGAAAAATCTCTTTTTGATAAGATTTAATGGATCTCATGGTTCCATGTTCATCTATCTGCAGGTTGACTTGTTGAAACATGGCATACCTGATCCATCTTCTCTGACTGTTCTGCAATCACAGTCTGAAAAAGAAAAGAAAGATAAAGCAAACGATGGGCAAGAGTATATGGCTACTCCAGTATTTGTGCATACGAAGTGAGTAATCTTTTCTGTAACTACGGTTAGAAATGAATGTGCAGCTATGAGGAGAAAAAAATGGTACCGATTGAGGCCATGAAATAAGTAATCATACTATCAAAGGAGCATTAATGAGTCATCAGATGTCTGATGCTTTTTTCATATGGGGTTTCACCAATCTTATTTTGATATTAATCCACAAGTTATAAACATAATTTGTTCAGGATTTTTCATAATTTTTTGGTAGTAATGTGATTTTTCAAGAATGAACTTTAGTATTTGGATTTGAATTCAAGTCCCAATATGGCTAGGAAGGATGTAGATTACTTTAAGATCATTGATGATGTATTATGCATTAGGAGTTTATACTGTTGACCAAGAGTTGGGTCAGTTATTTGGAGGTATATAATGCCCTATAAATTCCGGCTAGTCACAGAAATGTTTAAGCATGAGTTTTTAGTTTAGTTTATTTATAGAAACTATAATCAAATAGTGATGGGGCATCTGGCTGTGTCATATCTATTGGCATTCTCAGACTTATTCTTCTTGGTGTTGATACCTTTTTTTAATATCTGTAGAGGTCTTAATAGTTTCTATACCTGCTTTGGTTTAGAAACAACTCATTTATTGGATGGTTGGATGTTTACTACACTTATTGCTTATCTGTTGTCTTTGTACTGTTTCTAGACTCCCATATCAGGATTGTACTCCACATACTTACATTGAACTAAGGAAGGCTCTGACAAGTTATTTCAATGCCTCTTCTTTTATGAGGGACAAATGTGGGAATACAACCTTAGAACCCTTGGAGCTTGGTACTCGGAGCAGTAATACAGATTCAACAGTACCAAAGTTGTTTGTCATCCCATCTAATAACAAAGATGATTCCCCAAGAATTCAGTGTGAAAGTTACATCATCGCACTATGGAAATTGCGGGATCAGGTCTCTCTCTCTCTCTCTCTCTCTCACACACACACACACACACACCTGCATACAGTTGCATGGAATTGGATGCATTGCACACAATTTTTGGCTCATAAGCGTGATTTTAAATAAATTTGCAATCTTCCAGAATTTCTGGAATTTAGAAGTCATTGGTTTTGCTTCAGGTGCTGTCAATGAACTGTCCTCCTTTTGCTAGGACCGTTTCTGAACGTGACTGGTTGAAAAATTCTGCCAAGATATGGGAACTCATTAAAAGTTCTCCAGTCATAAAAGAATATAGCAGAATGCTGCAAAGTTGTGGTATGTTTAGGAGATAGTGAGCTTCTACACTTCTTAAGGCAACTAATGAGTCGGTTTTGAAGCTTAACTTTCTCACCACACAAGTTCATGCAACAGTAAGGGTAATGTTTAGTTTTTCATGAGTAATAAACAATTTTACACTTCAGCCGAATTTTTATTAAGAAAAAAGTTGGTATTTATGAAATATTTTGTCTCCTGGTTTCTCAATGTTGATGTATCTTAGAGCACCTGATGGTTGAAAGTGATTGATGAGAGTAAAATTTCGTTATTGATCTTTTAATTCACTTTCCCCTTGCGTTAATCGCTAGTTGTAAGAAATAGATGCTAATAGTTCATGATTCGGTCTTAGTAGGTACCTGGCAAACTGTAATCATGGGGTGCTTCCAGTGATCGCATCCGCAGTGAAGAAAGAAGGCACGGCACAGTGGTGCATTCTATTACGATATTTGACCATAAAAACATGTCAACCCACCGCAATTGCATAAAGCATAATAAATCAATAACCAACTTTCCCAGTACAAACTAATACTCCGTCGATTTTATTTAATGGTAGCACCGTGCCAACGATTGACTCCTGCCGTAATGATTAGTAAGTTAACGAATAACATATCTTTGTAAGCAAAAAGTATAATCAATTTTTATGTATAAATGTACTGTTTACGACATGATTGGATTTGGTTATATACATATAATTTTGTTATTAAATTATTTCAAAAATTAAATAAAAATGATTAATTATATTTAACTATTTATTTGAATTAATTTAATTAAATTAACCAAAATAAATGTTAATTAAATATCTAATAGTAATTCAAATTTGATTATCACATGTTTAAATGACTTTTTATTGATAATTAATTTAAATATATATCTTTTGTAACGATAGAAAATATATATTTTAAATTATTATCTATTTGATTTTTATTTACAAAAATCTAATTTAAAATATGAAAAAATAACGTATCTTTTAAAATAAGTTATACCACACTATTAAAATAAAGGGATATTATCAACCAACTATTTTAGAATAAAAATATTTTAATATAATATACATATATTAAAAAAGTAATATTTTACTATAAAACTATGCATAATATTACAATAAGTTACAATTTTCTCAACTCCGTTAATTTATTCTATTATTAAAAATATAAAATTTTCTTGATATCTTTTGTTATATTTATTTAACATATAATTTATGTTATCACATTTAAATACTCTTCTTTTTTTTTTTATACTTTCAAGTTAATTTAAAAATAAATAATTTACGAAGCAAGTATATTTCCAATAAAAAATTATTATTAAAGTTATAAAAACAATAAAATTATTATTATTGAGAACCATAAATTTATTTTAGAATTATAATACTTGTTTAACCAAATTCTTATCTATTAATATCTATTTGCATATATTTAGATATAAATTATATGTTAAACAAATATAACAAACAATATAAAAGAAAATTTAGATTTTTATTAACGGAATAATTAATGGAGTTAAGAAATTTATAATTTATTGTGATATTGTACATAATTTTATAGTAAAATACTACTTTTCAATACATATTATATATTAGTAAGATATTACTTTTAAACCCAACTTATTATTCCTTCCTAATAACCTAACACACAGTATATTTTCAGCATACCTACTCCTATGGATATAATCTCTTATACAAACAAACTTATTCACATAGTCAGTTATATATTATTGTTGCATGTTCTATATTTTTATATGAATAGAAAAGAAATTTAGGAGAAAAATTTATCAGGCATGTGACAACAATGTAACATTCCCATATAAGTTTGTATCCCTAATGTTATTAAAAAGTGCTTATATCCTAATATGAATTGTTCCATCATTAAACTCCAACTAAACACATTCCTTTCGGACAATTTCTCAAGCACTAGACATGCAGCATCAGTAATAGCTTACCAATAAATGCAGATAACTCTTGACACCACAAACAATCATATGAACATGAAATTCAAAACCCAATTCCTTTATTTTTCCCCTTTTTCCCAGCATCTACACACAAAATCTGTTGTCAAGGAAGAAAAAAATAAACAGAGACAAGTTGGTTGAAAGAGAAGAAAGATAAAAACAAACAATCCGCTAAAATTCAATCCAATGGGAATGAAATGAAACGTATTTTTACAGCTCAAGTTTGGTCAATACATTGAAGACCACTTTCGGATTTTTTAAACTGAAATTGACTGGATAGGGAAATCCCTGGCTCACTTCCATCAATATTCAAGGGTCAGGATAAATTCATCCACATTTTTTAATTTTCAAGAGGATAAATTCATCCACATTTTTTAATTTTCAAGATAAAATTGTCAAAACAAGGCAAATCATTTGCAGACAATAAGGGTACATACATAGAACAAAATTACTTATATTTATATGAAACTTAAGCAAACAAAAATTACTTCAAATTTACAGCAAAATTCAGTTCATTGACATTTATTCAGCCATCTCATTATTTATTGAACACCCATGTAGTTGCTAGCAAGATAAACTTGGAAAAAAAAAAAACTCATCTATCAATGCTTTTGGATTTCAATTTCATCACTTAATATTTTTTTGTGTTTCAAAAACTACTTCGATTCTGTATTATTTTTTCCGCTATGCATTTCCATATGGAGTGAGATTCATTGCAAAAGACCATGAAAAGACAGTGCATTGAAATAGTAAATTTTAAAGAGTTATACAGCAGCTATAAAAAATCTTAAGCAGATCTATCTACCAACTTTTGTTTCCTCAGAAAAGAGTACAATGTATTTCAGTAATATACCACACTTTCTTACATTTATTCTACCATGACATCTACTGAAGCTTTGGCAGTGGCTGCTTTAGCAGTTGTTTTGCCCTTTTTACCTGTAAATTGAGTGCAACAGGATTGCACATTAACAAGAGTTGAAAATTACCGGAAGATCAAAGAAAAAGATAAGTACCAAGCATCATAGTACAATTGAGAACTCACCTCTGCGCTTTAACTGTTTAAGCTTCAAACCCTTCTTCATATGAACTTTCCCTGTCTTGTTGGTATCCTGTGATGTACCTACACTCCATGGATAAAGTTAAAACACCTTTAGTTTAAGATCAAAAGCAGATACAAAAACAAAAGAATGCTACCAGTCGGCAAGTCAGGAACAGGACGCAGAAGCTGCATTTGCAACACTAGCCAGATCCTCAAAACTTAATATCTAAGCTCAATGAAACAAGTCCACAACTCACTAGAACCAATAGCATTCACCAATGGCTTACAAATTATTCTTCTGTTAGCTTTAACTCTTGTTGACATCAAATTGCTCAAATATTTAGTTTTACAGTGCAAGTTGCTAGAAGCCTTGATAAGTAGAAAATAAATTCTGCAGAAGAGTGCTGAGTAATTATGTATGAATACCAATAGGATAAGGCAAATCAAGGACGAAAATCACTTTATCAAAGCAGAAAATAATTTGCTGAAAATTTGCTCCAAAGATGAATTCATTAGCTCATGGAAAATTTTTAAAATTCATCAATTCACAAAGAAACAAGTTCAATTTTTTTGTACTTGTATCAAATAACAAAACCTGAGCTTCTACTTCACAGATAAAAATTCATAAAACTTGCAAGGGTACAAGTCAAGCCAATTCCAATAGGCTTATCGGAGGGTCCCATTGGTGTGTATCCAGAAGCAATTGAACCTATGAATTCGCCTATTATTAGTTGGGTGCTTTAAACATTCGACCGTGGAAGCTTAGTGGAAATCCTCATACATGGTGAATAACCAAATTCCAATTGACATGAACTCCTTGGGATAAATCAATGCAATTTGGGAGGAATCAGTTAAAAGGACCATAATTCGAATCCTGGATTTTTGAATTGAGATATATCAAGAATTCTTACTATTTCTTAGATTCGAGGACCCAATTCAGTTCAATGGGATCTTTCATTCACATATTTTGTAATGGGAACAAGCCTTACTTTGAACTTTGATACCAATTGGAAAAAAAAAAGGACAACAAACAAACAAGCTTTTCCCTTTTTCTTGTTATTTTAACACAAATTCATACACTATCAGGATACAAGCATTAAACTTTAGCAATGTCTTGTGCATGTAGAATTTTCTAAAGATTTCATATGTAAGCAAATTCTAGAGTCTAGCATTTATAATTTCAAAACTCTTCCTCAATGCTAACTGATGCAGGTACAAAGTTACTGTTCACGAATTACTGCAGTATTTTATTTAATTGTTTAGTCTTCATTACTAAATCACATGGCTAGTATGTGACTTTTTTAAATAATTTTGAATGGCTCATATTAGATCTATTATTAATGTAATCAAGGGATAGGATTAAAAAATGCTGTAACATTAGTATAAATAGGATTTGCAGGCTTATTTCCAACAACCCTCATTATTAATTCATTTATATTCACTGGTTTCACAACTAGAAACCGTATTTTTTCTGTTCTAGCTTTAATCCAAGCCTATGTCTGTAAGTTAAGAAAAGAACTTTACGAAATTAGAGCAAGCACCACGGACAAGATACAAAAAGATTGCAAAATTTCTGACACAAAGTGGCAACTCAATGGCATGTGTAGGACTAGCTTGTTCGTCGCTGCTCATGGAGCAAAGATATTTGTTGTGCTGGTGTAAGAAGATGATTTGATTATTACTAGAGATAATGAAAACAAAGTTCGTCAGACAAAGGAGAACTTGTTAGTGGGCTTCCAAATGAATGAACTTGGTCAACTCAAGCATTTTCTCAGAATTAAGGTTGATCGATCAGAGAAAGATTTGTTTCTTTGTTAACCAAAATACGCTAAAAATCTTTCAGAGAAATTTGGAATGTTTGCATTGAAACCTATCTCACCCTTATAGAAGCCAACCTCAAGTTGTGTGCACATGAAGGAAAATACTTAGAAGATGAACCATGTATCGACAGCTGATAGGTAGTTTGATCTACTTAACATTAACCCGACCTAACATCTCTAATACAGTTTGGATGATAAGTCGATAAATGCAAAATCTAAAGAAGCCTCACTTGGAAGCAGTTCGATGTATCTTAAGGTATGTAAAGAATACAATTGACAATGGTCTCTTATACAGGAAAGCTGAAGATTGCAAACTAGTTGGCCAATGTGATGCCAATTATGCTGGAGATCGAGATACACAATGATTGAATACAAATGCTTTTAGAATTGGACATGGAGCAATATCATGGTGTAGCAAAGGCAGCTAACAGTATCACTGTCAAATACTGAAGCAAAATATAAAGTAACAACTGTGGCAGCACAAGGAAGCACTTGGTTGATACAGCTGACGAGAGATCTACGCCTACCAGTTGATCATAGCGTGCCATTATATTGTGATAACAATCAATAATATTATCGACAGAGAATACAACATTGCATGCAAGAACCCAACATATTGAAGTGCGTTATCATTTTATCAATGGAAAGGTCTTGAAACGAGAAACAGATATGCAGTAGGTTAAGACTAAAGAACAAATTGTTGACTTGTTGACCAAATGACTAGGCGCATTAAAGTCAACATTGAGTAAGAGTATTGAAATTATCTCTAGAATTTTTTTTTTACATATGAACTCTAAAAGATTCTAAATTCTTCATCAACCGCCACTCTAGAATATTTTACAAACATCTAGCATTTGTTTGTTTTACTTTTAATAATTGAATATTGTAGAACATTGTAGAAAATTAAGATGGGTTGGTAAACCGAAATTTGAAGACTATAAATGTGTAATTGGCATGGGTTAGTGTAGAGTGTGTAGCAAAATACAAGAAATTGTGTGTGAGTGACATAATGAAATGTTAATGCAAGCATTCCTAGTGTATAACAAATTAGGAGGAAATTTTATTCACATCGTGAACCCTGGATTTCCATACCTTTGAATAACAGATTACAAAATTGTATTACCATCCATTTAACTTTCAATCAATTTGTCACATAGAATAAATAGTAATTTTGGTTGAGCACTAACTACAAAAAAAGATGCAGCTGCTATAATGTTAACTAATTCCTAAATGCCTAACCCATCACCAGAATCATCTCCACCTTCATCTATTTCCACATCTGAAAGCATTTTTAACATTAGGCATTGGCAACTTGAAACCCCAATTCATATTTTCATTTTTAATAAAACATAAAAAATGCAAATAATGATAATTCTAAAAGAAAATGGAGTATCCACCTGCAGTAACAGCCATCTCTACACCCTCCATAGCTACAAGACCTTTGTCCGCAGCCTCCTTTTGCTCCTGCCCATTTATCACAGATTGTAAGTCAAACTAATTAACGTAATACAAGATTCACATCAGTACAACCGCAAAATTTGCTAACAGCACATACCCTGCGCCATTTTTTAAAAATCTTCCGTTGACGCTTTCCGGAAACAGAGAGATTTTGAGGCTTGTTCTTGAGCTTTCCAGTATATGGGTCTCCGTGTATTGCTCTCTTTCTCACTGCTTTCTCTGATCTCTTTCTCTTCTGTACCACATTGTATTTCGCCATCTATCCTTCTGCGGAACGATGCCAAAATCCCTAATCGAAGGCAGCAACTAGCAAGCGAAACTTTAAAACGCAAATTTTGTTTTCGATTTTTTTTTTCTTGGGCCGTTTTGGGGATTAGCCCAAATTGGCCCATATTTGGATCCTTCCAAATAAAGTTGAATTCACTCAACTTTTTAATTCTCTCCTCCTTTTCGTAAAATTAATAAAATTATTACGTATACAATTCATATTATTTATTATTAATAATTATATTACTTTTATATTTATATTAATCAATAATAAAATATTGAGTAAATTTATATATAAAAATTTTGCATATCTAATACCACCACCCCATGTAACTAAATAACGAACAATATAAAGCATGATTATAGACATCGGAATAAAAATATTAATTAAGAAAACTATTAATTTTTTTCCCCTCTATTTTCGTTCCAACTCATGCTTGGTTTATTCTCTTTTGAAGGACTTACTTTTGGACAACATAAGAAAATTAGATTTGGGTCCAAATGAAAAAAAAAAAAATTACAAGTTTTCTAGAAATAAATTTTGGTGCATTGAGAAAGGGATTTTAAAATGAAATAAAATAGTTTGTAAGAGTTCATTATGTAATTTAATTGTTATTTAAATCATCATCAATCGTGATGGAATAAATTTTCACATCATCTCACTTTCTCATTGTTCTACCTTAATTAAACTAGAATTATTCAATTTGTTTTTTTAGTATTTATTCAAAGCTAAAATTATTCTTATTTAAAAATTTTAAAATAATCTGTTTATCCTTTCTAAAAAATAAATATTTATTCTTGATAAATTTTTGAAATCATTTTATTAGTTATTAGATAAATATTTTTTTTTACTTACTTGCAAAATAATATTATTTAATAATTTATTTTTATTTCAAAAAATTATGATTATAGACATCGAAATAAAATATATATACTAGACAACTCAAATTTTATACTCAAAATTATATTATAAAGTGTTGAGGAGATTTTTGGTTCACACAAACCTAAAATCTAATAAAGACTTAACTTCCACATAATTATCTAAAACCTATCGAGGCATGTCCTTGAAGATTTTAAGAAGTGTCCCTAAAGTGAGTAACTCTATAATAGAACACGAGATGGAGGGGTGAGATTAAAACCTTTTGAACTTGTAGGTTATAAGGATATGAGACCTTGAGATTCCGAGGCCTTTAGGGTTATTTGAGGTTTCGAGAATTGTAATTGCAGCCTCAACTCTCATAGGAATCCAAGCCCTTTGGGAGTCTTAGGGAGTTTGTGACACCCGTGTTTGTATCTTAAGGGTATATTTATAATTTTACACATTCCTTGTTCATACATTTGCATTCATCCTGTGTATGGTGTGCGTGGGAGCATGATTCTGTAACTTAGTTTGAGGATTTGATTGATTAAGATAAGTTTTGGGGGGTGAATGCAGGGATCTCAACGTAATTAAAGTAAATTTTATTTTTGAGTAGGACCCCAATGATATTTTCCAACAAAGGGATTGATTTGGGAGAAACTGTGCAAGTTCATTCGAACGAATGCCTGGTCCTAGATTCGTTCGAACGAATAGAACATTTCGTTTGAACGAAGGGCAACTCGTTTGAACGAAATTTGAAGGAGTTATCTGACTTCGGAAGTATCAAAATTCGTTCGAACAAATAGTGATTCATTCGATCGAATCGATAGTGTCATTTGAACGAATGTTCAATCATTCGAATAAAATTTTAGGGAGTTCTTTGACTTCGAAAATGTCAGATTCGTTCAACCAAAACATAGTTCGTTCGATCGAATTCATATTCGTTCGAACGAATCCCCCAATTCGTTCGATCGAATCGATGTAAAATAACTAAAATACCCTCTTCTGGAAGTTTCTCCTTAAAAAAACTTAAGGGTAAAATGATAATTTCGTCCTTTTTCTATAAATAGGGGGTCAGGGGACGAATTTTTCACTTTTCTTCTCTTTTTCTTCTTTCTCTTCTCTTCTCCTCCTCTTTCCACATTTCGTTCTCTGTTTCCCACATGCCACTTTCATTTTTCTTCAATTTCTGTTTACCTAACACCTGCATTCTACACGTCTAACCACCTATGAGCAATAATTTGGTGATTGAGGTGCAGAATCATGAATGGACGTCTAGGGTTTTGAAGAAGAATTTGGGGCTCTTTGGTTTCTAAGCGAAACCAAAGAAAATCGACCATACAATGAGGTTCGTAGCTTCGTTTCTAACTTGTCTACGTATTCCTTTTCATCTTTCAACAACTTTGATTCGTATGAATTTTACTGTACATTCATTTGAATTTTCGTAGAATTATCGCTTGCATTGTAGTTTTTAATTCGTATTTAAGTGGTAAAGAAGTCAAGAAAGCCGTAGGAAGTTAAAAATGTGTATTCGAAGAAATTAAGTGATCATAAACAGTAATTAGGGTTACTGTTTCGACTAGTGCATGGGGTCTACTTATCGAACTCATAAAAACGGGTCGAATTACGTTAATTTAGTCACAATGTGGGTTCATTGTAGTGATATATAGACGGGTATGTGAATAAAATAGAATTTGGGGGATTTCGCATTTTTTTCAATTTTAGGAATCCGTAGAAACATGCATATCTCGCATACTCATCATGATTCGCATCTTAGAAACGATTATTAATATAGCTGTGATGAACATGTTTAGATGACGGAGCGCGAACGAGAAACTAGCGTACCGAGTCTAGAAACGAGGAGAACTAGGGAGTGAATACCCTCCCTAAGTTGTGAGTGGATATTTTATGTTTTCTTGCTTTAAAATAACTTTTGATTTATTTTATAAATGTTTTGGACATATATATGCTATTGATCTATATTCCTTGTTTTTGTTTTATGTATATATGTTTTCTATGAAGAATGGCCAATGGCCAAGTATAAAACGTTTTATGTTTTGATGATGATGCATATCGATGATTGACCATTGGGCCAACCTTTATGTTTATTATATGATGATGCGATCGTTGGACTATTCTTTTATACTTGTTATGATGACAACCATAAGTATCAAGTTTATATATTGATGATAACGGCCATGTGGGCCGGGGTTGTTCACTGTAGCTACAGGATAGGTAGTCTAGGGTTGACCTATTTGAGAGATCTAGGTCAGTGAAGGCTATACAAGTGGGGGTGATATATAGTGTTGTGATATTATTGTGGAGTTGTGTTTCGACCACCTGCGAGTCTCGTCGGGTTAGTCACGAATGTCAACCCGTGACCAATCCGAGACGAACGTTAGTAGTGGGCTTGTTTTATAAAACTGAATCATACATGCCTTATTTCTTTTGCATAAAAATCTATTTTTTATAAAATAACGTATTTTATTTGCATATAAAATCCACTGACAGTCTCGGGACGCCTACGACCAGGGTAGTCATCTAGAATGGGAGCCAGCCCAATGATTTTAATATATCGTTTGAGGTTTTAAACTAAATATCAATATTGTTATTTTATTGCACTAATTGTAAAATACCTCAGAACTGTTTTCTATTTCTTGTTTAACTTTATTTATTTATCTATGATTATTCTCTATTCACTCACGGAGTATACTCCCATATACTCACCCCCCTCACCTTTCAATTTCAGGTTCATTTAGTTCGACGATGAACGGTGGTGGTATTACTTTGGAGATTGAGAAGTGCAGATATATTCCTGTAATGGACTCATTTAGGGTAGTCTAGTCCACTGGATTTGTTTTTATGGTTGGAACTTGTGTTTGTATTTATTGATTTGAAATGAATATATAAACTACCCTAATATTATTTTTACTATGTTTGAGGTTTGATGCTTTCGCGTTATAATATTTGGGTTGGACAAAGGATGAAAATGTTTATAGAAGTGTTTGTGGCCTTTTGTTATTGAAATTTTTGAAGTTGGGTGGTTTTGGATGGTTTGATTTTGGAAGTGTTTTATTGATTATTTTGGAGAAAATGCTTTATATTTGTTTATGATTTCAGCCTACAGGTTCTTAGTAAGCATTTTGGATCTAAGGAACGCTTATAAGGAATCTGTGACGGTTGTCATGTGTGAGTTCCACGGGTTGAGACGTGACAATTAAAGTGATATCAGAGCTTTTGGTTTTTAAATAGTTTTGAAAACACCCAAACTTGATTTTCGAACTATGTTTTGGAATTGAGCATATTGTTTTATAAATTTTTTTAGAATCTTCCAGTAGACTAGGTGAGTCGAGTCATAGAAACATTATCATTGTGTTAAATGTGTGTTATTAAACTTCCGTGTTCATGTTATAGTAATAATGTCTTCGAGACTAAGGCAAGGTCGTGGTAAACCACAAAGGGAGGTAGTACACCTGGCAAAGAAGAGGTTACGTCTTATGTGCCTCAACCAGAACCTGAGGAGCAACCTGAGCCTCCTCACCCTCAATACCAGCAACCAACCATGGGAATGCCTACTAATATGAATCTTGAGCAATGGGATGCTTTTATGGCATATTGGAATGCCCAAGCTGCTGAAGTATTTGGATCAGCTTCGAAATTGTCCAAATTGATGAAGGAGGTGCGACAGTTAGAAAGTGTACCGTTTGAGGGCAATATAGATGCGGCAATGGATAACCGATGGTTTAGGAAATTGGAAGGAGATTTGAATGATATGGAGTTAGAAGATAGGTACAAGCTAAAAGTGGCTGTCAGGTTGTTAGAAGGCAATCCTGCTACTTGGTGGGCAAATATACAGGCCAGAGCTTCAACACAATTAACTTGGGATAATTTTGTACAGGAATTTCGAGACCAGTATTTCAATCCATTTTATTGCATCCAAAAGAAATAGGAATTCCTTCGATTAAAGCAGATGACAGAATATGAGACTCAATTGAGAGAGCTGGTGGAGTTTATGCCAGAAGTTATTAAGAAAGATTGTGTTTAGAGATTGTCCTGTGATTGTGAACGGAGTTGAGATGGTAGCGGATTTGATTCCTTTGAGGATGGAGGATACTGATGCTATATTGGAGATGGATTGGTTGTCTCGACATCGAGCGAGGATCTATTGCTCTTCTAAGCAAGTGGTATTCAGAGGACCCGGAGGGTTAGAGGTACTCTTTATAGGTGAGCGGAATATCTTGTCCAATAGTTTGATTTGTGCTTTGGAGGCTCAGAGGTTAATAAAGAAAGGGTGCCAAGGGTATTTGGCACATGTGGTGGATAGTACCGTCCCCAAGTATTCAATTGATCAAGTTCTAGTGGTAAAAAAATTCCCAAACATATTTCCGGATGAATTACCAAGGATACCATCAGAACGAGAATTTAACTTCAGTATTGACTTGATTTTTAGTACTACACCGATCTCAATGTCAACTTACCGGATGGCACCAGCTCAACTCAAGGAATTGAAGGTACAGCTTCAAGAATTGGTTGAGAAGGGTTTTTTCAGGCCAAGCATGTCACCTTGGAGTTCACCAGTACTGTTTGTTAAAAAGAAGGATGGGACCTTGCGATTGTGTATCGACTATCGTCTGTTGAATCGAGTCACCATCCAAAATAAGTACCCACTACCCAGGATTGATGATCTATTTGATTAGTTGCAGGGATCGAGTATATTCTCGAAGATTGATTTGAGATCAAGGTACTATCAGTTGAGGATTAAGGATAGTGATGTAGCTAAGACAGCCTTTTGGACATGTTATGGTCACTATAAGTTTCCTGTAATGCCGTTTGGGTTAACTAATGCCCCAGCTCCATTCATGGACCTTATGAACCGAGTATTCCATCCTTATCTCGACAAGTTTGTAATTGTCTTTATCGATGATATATTGGTTTATTCGAAGACCAAGAAGGAACATGCTCAACATCTACGGACTGTACTGTAGACACTGAGAAAGAGAAGATTGTATGCCATGTTTTCAAAGTGTGAGTTTTGATTTCGAGAAGTAGTATTCTTGGGATATGTGGTCTCAAAAGAAGGGATCTTTGTGGATCCTCGGAAGGTTGAAGCTATTGTACAGTGGGAATGACCCAAGAATGTTCAGAGATTAGAAGTTTCCTGGGATTGGTAGGTTATTATAGAAAGTTTGTTGAAGGCTTCTCTTTGGTAACTGTCCTATTGATATGCTTAACGAGGAAGAATATTAAGTTTGAGTGGGATGAGAATTGTGAGCAGAGTTTTCAGAAATTGAAACATTGCCTTACCTCAGCTCCGATGTTGACATTACCTATTCCTGGAGAGGGTTATGTAGTATTTAGTGATGCCTCCAAGTAAGGATGAGGTTGTGTTTTAATGCAGAATGGGAAGGTAATTGCTTATGCTTCCAGACATTTCAAGAAACATAAGGAGAATTAACCGACCCATGACTTAGAGTAAAATATGGCATCATGCATATGTCTCAAAAATTAATATAATATCAAATATGTATCCCCTCAGTCCATAGGATCTCATCCACTCCCTCGGAGCTGTATGGCTAATCTACAACCCTAGTTGGGATACAGTATAAGGCTAGCATGCTTCAGTCTAGACATGTGGATTCCACCCATCTCGCTTGAACTGTATGATCAATCTATATTCTGGGGTTTATTGGATTAAACCATTTTATATGAGCTGTATAATCAATCCTCACCTTTGGGTCTATTGGATTCCACCCACTCTATTGAGCTGTATGGACAATTATCACCCGTATATATATAATCAATAATATGACACACAAAATCATAAATCATCATCAATGGCCCATCAGGGCAAATCAAGTAATTGGTGGCTCATAAGGCCAAAACCTAAAACAAGTATGGCACCCCGGCCATTACACTCAACTATGCCACATTCACATATATAAATATAAAATGGCCTCTGGCCTCACATTCATGGCAATCTAGGTTTCAAAACAAACTTATTTCTATCACAAATAAGGGGTCATCCTGGCCACCACACAACATACATCCAACTCCTCTTCATTTCAGTTATGTATCCATATACATACATTCACATATATACAATTATTCACATGCTATCATCTCTAGCATTATGTTCATTCATAAATAATAATAATAGAGGCGAAGGGAAAAGAACATGTCCACTCACAGTCCTGGGGTGGAAAACCACCCACTCGGTATCCTCCTCGCGACGGAAGTCCTCCCGTCTCAGTTGCCGCTCCTGGATATACATACAAACAGAAATTCATGATCTATCAGAATGTGCGTGCATGATGTAATGCATGCTCATGTAACTCTCGCACTCCTCTCTTTCTTTCTCTCTCTACCCTTTCTTTCTCTAAACATACTGTCCTTCACACCCCTACTCCTTGAACTCGTCTTTCTCATTAATTTCAATACCATTAGCTATCAAAGCCCTCTAATCTATCGATACCAACGATAAATTAAAAAATCCCTAATTTTTAGGGTTTATGAACAGTAATCCTAGAACCTATTCTCATGATTTATGTACAATGAAGATTTAAAATAGGGAAATGAGCTTAGGGATGAACTTACCCAAGATGGTAGAAGTGTTTTGAGTCCCTCTTTGCTCGATTCTCTTCTTTGGTTACTATTTACCATAATTCCTCCTTCGTGATTCCTCGTGAACCGTCGAGTGGAACTCCGATCAAAGTAGATTTCTGGGTTCTGGTGTTGATTTTGAGTTCATAGGAACCAAAATCGTGGAGTTTGGTGGAGAAATGGCTGAGATCAGTTTTGAGAGTTAAGAGAGAGAATGGTTCTATCAAAAATAGAGAGAAAGAAATTAAAAACTTTAAATGGGGAAGACGATCCCCCTTCTCTGCATAAATAGGCTCTATAATCGATCAAAGGTGTCGATACTTTTCAAAACGTATCAATACCTTTGGCACTATACCTCCAACGTATCGATATCTTTGGCACTATACCTCGAATGTATCGATACCTTTCCCAAAACATATCGATACGTTTGGCTATTTATTGTTCACAATCCTACAACATATCGATACATTTGGCTTTATGCCTGCAACGTATCGATATCTTTCATCGCAAGCGGACTTCATCTCCGTCACAAACATGTTGATACCCTTGCCAACGTATCGATACGTTTGGTATTATTTACTATTTATCATACTTTCAAGATGTCGATATCCTTCATCAAAGGTATCGATACCTTTGTCCTTATACAGTAAACATATCGATACCTTTTCCCAAAGGTATCGATACCTTGCCTCTAGTCCTCCTTCTGAAGGCTGTTACTTCAAATGATTATAACTTTTGGGTCAAATATCCGTTTGAAACCTATAATATATCAATGGAAAGCTATCTCCGAGCTCTACAAAAACGAAATAGAATTTTTTCTTAATTAGAGATGATTTTAAGGTCAAAAATCCAGTTCTTTCTTATAAGTTTATATCCTACACCATAATCTTACTCAAAACACATTCTTCAAGTTTGATACCCTCTCGTGCACAATCTAAACATGATGACATGCATGAAAACTCTTGAGGGATTTATCATTATGCTCATAATACTAAGGAACGTGTTTCACATGATTGACGGGAGTTTTAGGCTAGTTTGCCCCACACTTTTGGTTTTCCAATCCTCTTTTGTTTCGATGCTATTTTCTCCCTCATCTAAAGTTTGATTTCATTCAAATTTTTCTATACAATTTTCTCTAAGTCTTATTTAATTATAAACAACTATTCATTAAAATCCTTTCTCAATTAATAAAAATTTAGTTCTAAACGATCATAAAACAATGATCAAATTTTTAAAAGAAAATATTTTGAGTAAATTTGGAATTTCTCGAGCTATTATAAGTGATGGAGGAACACATTTTTGCAATAAATATTTTGAAAATTTGATGAAAAAATATGGAATTACACATAAAGTGTCTACCTCTTATCACCCACAAACAAATGGACAA
>JAVXUL010000009.1:15476689-15504408 GCA_035590515.1 Trichilia minutiflora
AAGTTTTAGCCCAATGTGTTATCTTTCCAATGGATCAAGATTCATCCCAATATCTCTCTTGTGTAAAAAGTTATGCCTTTTTTACGTATACTGTACAGAGATCGAAATTAACTGAAATTATAAACAAAGTACATTTTATATCAAAAACTAGAAATATGATAAATTTAACTCTTAATACACATACACTTTTATGTACTCATCATGGATCACTCACATTATTTCATGCTACGTGATCGATTCTTACCTTCGAGCATATTAAGTTCTATCTATCCTATTTCATGCTACATGAAAATATTTATTCTTAAACAATTAACAATAATGAAACTATGACACAAAAGGCCAAATCAATAAAACTATAGCACACAAAGCCAAAACAATGAAACCATATCATAAAATATTGGCACTCCAACCACATCTATTGAAATGCACGTTAAGAAAAACTCATAGTATATTTGGCCTCTTGGCTTCAAGAGTCAATACTCAACATGTTATAACTAAAATAAAATTGTCAAAGCTTAATAATCATAATTGGCCTTCGACCTCAAACATATATATAAGTAATCATGTCACAATCATTATTTAAATCTACCACAAATAATGGACTCTTCCGATCACCAAATAAACAAATAACCATTGTCTTCCGACACAAATTATATATATTTTTTCATCACTTTAAAGCATATAAATATGCAAATATATAAATATTTTTAAATAACATTAAAGGGAAGATTGAAAATAAAGAAGATATTCACTCATAAGTCTAAGGTGGTGAGCCACTCTCCTGGTGTTCTCCTCACGATGAAGATCCTCTAATTAAGGCTTCTGTGCCCAAGCTTGTAGATAACTTTTAAGCCACTCTTTGTTCGATTTTACTATTTGATTACTGTTTATCTATGGCCCTTTTCTCTCGATTTATCTTGAATCGATGGGTAATACTTCGATCAAAAGGTGTTTTTGAGCTCTGGTGTTAATTTTTGAAGTGATTCCATAAATAACAGGGCAGATTAATGAAGATTTGAGTAAGAAATGATTTTGGATCAAAGAATAGAGAGAAATGGGTTTTAGACGAGGGAGAAAGGAAAAATTGAGAAAATGAACCTCGATTATATATACATAGAGAGCTCTAAAATGACTAAAATATCTTCTAAAATCACGCTAACGTCTAATACATTCCTAAGTATCGAAACTTTCTCTTAAAGTATCGAGCTAAGTATCAATGCTCTTGCTTGAAAATAGGTTCTAGGTTCATCAACGTATCCAAGTATTGATACTTCTCCCCTCAGATATCAATACTCTTGCTTAGAAGTTGCCCGACAGTGTCTGTCTTGCATCTCAAAATATCGATACTTTTCCTCTAAGTATCAATACTTAGCTTTTCTAACTCTAGTGATCTATAAAGTATCAATATTCTTCTTAATAGTGTATCGATACTTGACCCTTTATTGTTTATTATAAGTCCGAAGTATTGATACTTTCTCTTTAGTTATCAATACTCGAGTATTACTATACATTATGACTCTAAAGTATTGATACTTCTTAGTAGTATATCGATACTTCCTACCCTGAGTGTAATATAATGTTACCTTTGTATGCAAGTATCAATACCTTCTATAGCTGGGTATAGCTTAACGAAGCTTAGGTGCTTGAGTATTGATATTTCTTGCCAATGTACGATACTTATGACCCTCAATGTAAAGTATCGATGCTATCACCCTCATATATCAATACTTACCTCTCTTTTTCATCAATTAAGGACTATCACTTTTAATACTCATAATTTTTAATTAGGATATCCTCATGAAACTCATAAACATATCAATGAAAAACTCTCTTGGAACTCTACAAAAATGATATATTCAAGGTCAAAATTTTAGTTTTTTCTCATTAAGAAACCATTCAACATCGTATACCTCTTCTAATATAGAATTTTTAAATGTAAACCTACTAATGCTTGAACAATTTGTAACAATATGCTTGTGTACAAAAATAAGAATTAAGCATAATACCTATATGTACAAGGAACGAGGTTCACATATCATGCATATTATTATTATTTGCATAAAGAATGTTTCATTTCATGATCATTGATTTATATGTGCATAGAAAATCTACTGACAATTTCTAGATTACTCTTAACCTAAGTAATTGTTAAAAAATGGAGCCACTTTGATGATTTTTAATTAACAAGCCAATGTTTCAAAATAAACAAACTGATTTTTATGTTTTACTAATGATTTCATTCTAAAATCCCCTTTATGTTTAAAATGTTAATTTTAAATATTTTAATTAAATATTTGTATATATTTATCTACTCATGAAGTATTCATCTGTATATTCACCCTCTTTATTTTTCAATTTCAAGACATATCGAACACATAGAAAGATAACGGAGATAAAGTTATAGTTGATTTGCGTACCCTTAGGTATAATTTCCTCATCTTGACTTACTATAGGATAAGAGGTCCACTAGAAACTCATTTAAATTTATTTATGATGTATATGCTTTTGTTGTGATTTGAAAACAAATTGAGGTAAATTTATAAATTGTTTAAGTTTGTTATTTTTGTGATGATGAAAGAGTTATGTTTTTGAAATAATCGATAGATTTTATAATTGGAGTTTGATGATTTAGAATATTTAGTTATTTTAAAAATATATTCTGATTTTTGAGTTGAGATGACAAATTTGTATTGGTTTGGTTTTGGAATTGATTAGATTATAAATTGAGATATTATGAGTTGATTTTTGAATTAGTATTGGGAATGAATTGAAATAGAAGAAGTTGGTTGTGGATTGTTGATTTGATTATATTATGAGTATATTTTGATTTGTTTATTAGGTACGTAGATGTCTTACAGACTCTTGGTGTGCATTCTGGACTATTCATTGTATATTAAGGGTTTATGGTGGATGTCATGTGTGAACCTCCACAGGATCAAGCATGACAAAATTTTCAAATGATTAGTAAAACCATAATTTGTACGATAACCTAATTTATAAAAATCAGTTCAAATATAAATATAATGTTAGAAAATTACTAAAAATCTTACCAATAGGTTAATTTTAACCCTAGGAGGTTTTAATAGTTTTTCTCCCTTATGATTTCTTATCCAAATTGACCAAATGAAGCTTGTAGAGTATAGAGGGTGTTGATTTGTGATGTTTTTTAGTGAAAAATAAAAATTTAATCCATAAAAAATGAAAAAATCAAGAGAAGAAGAAGATTACATAACACTATAGGAAAGCAAAAAAAAAACACCGAAGGAGAAGGGGGAATGAAGAAGAATGAACAATCTCCCCCTGTTTGATATATTTATAATTATTTAAGTAATTACCAAAGTATCATTAATTGCATAAAGGGAAGAAAATTCTAGAAGGATCAAAATTGAAAATTCGCAGGACAAAAATTGAAAATCAGCACCATTTTGCTCAAGGGAATAAAATCCGACTCTATGATCAATGACCGAACCAATACCGATCACTTATTTTTTGCTAGATTTGACACCAATCTGGAGATGGGGTGGTGGGCCAGTTTGGCCCTAGTTTTTGTTTAGGGATTTTGGTATTCCAGCTTTCATCCTCCTTTATCTTTGTCCCTATTTTCTTCATCATCTGAGTTTGGTTTTATTTTAGTTTCTTCCTATTCGACTGTCTCTTTGTCCTTTTTAAGTAACAAAAATTCATTATCCAATTACTATTATCGATTAGGGGAAATTTTATTCTAAAGCTCAAATGCTTGCTGAATCCAAAATAAAATATCTATAAAACTTAATCATTTCTCATATGAATTCCCTCAAATCACATATTAAGCCTCGATATCATATTCTCTACTTGATATTATGCGCGAATATGCATTTTATAAAAATAACAAAAATACCCTAGTAAATAAAATAATCAAAATACCTATAATCTTAGGGAACCAATTTTATAATAACCATAACAATATGTCTCTCCAAGACATTTAAAACATGATTTCACAAAGAAATAAACATCCAATTGATAAAAAAATATATTTACAGTCTATAGTTCATAAATTCTTTTACAATCTTAGAAATAAATATTTAACACAATTGTTCTAAACATCTCTAGTGGACTCACATATTAAAACTGAGTCAAGTTTATAAATATACCTGAAATTTTAATTCTTGATGCAATCATCATCAAGAGATTTGCTCAACTAAAATCAGGTTCATCTAAAACTAAAATGTAAAAAGGGTGAGCATATAATCGTGTACTCTGTAAATGGACCTAAGTGTATAAAGCAAATATGTCAAAACATTTATAAATACTTTTTTAGATAAAAAGTGTTTTATAATAAAATCATTTGTGAAAACATGGAAAACACATTATTCAAAACCTTGGCTTATTGATGAAGAAAATTCATCAGGCCTGACCTCTTTTCTTAGTGATTGCTTTCATCAAAAGCAAATCCCAAGCTGTCAATGAGTTCTCTCTCTATATCAAAAATCAAAGATGATACTATATGAAATATCATATATGTGTATATAATAAAACAATATGTATGTTTTCTTTAAATCAACAAAGCTCTTAATTGACATTAGCCTCAAGTAATTACATGAATCTACACGTGCCTGTTCTCTATATGTTTACATCCTAATAGGTCACTTCATCATAAATAAGGTTATTACCTCCCTTATACTAGTCCCATCGATGGACAATTCACCTAGACAGTCACTCCTAGGTCCGTTTTAAACTACTAAGCAATTTTGTAACTACAATTCTGGTCTTCTTGGTTATAATATCATAAAATAAAATATATTATTTTACTGTTTAACCATGTCATCATATAAAATCATAAAATTCAAATAAAATCATAAAATCTTGACCTATTGGGCATATCATCCATGTAATCCAAATCATACAGATCCAAACAAATTCATCCATGCCAAAATTTTCACAAAATCAAATAATCGTTTACAAATGCTTTATCACAAATCATTTTCAAATCAAACAAAACATGGCTCTTTGGGCCTTAAATCAATAATATACAACTCACAAGCTATCATCCATTTGTTTATAAAAAATGAGATTTAAAACAATTGACTAGCATCCTAAAACATTACAAACATTTATGTTTATATAAACATTTTAAAATAAATAATAAAGATCCACTCATATGTAAGGAGGGTATACATTCTCTTACTATTCTTTATGATGTGTTGGCTCATTCCACACTTTATCAAGGCTTATTTCACACAGACACACATGCTTATCAAAATCTATACCTCAAATTGATGCAATTATGTCATTCTTATCTAATGGATACATCCATTATACTAAATGTCCTTAACCAACACCTAAACTATTAAGATTTGTCTATAGATGGAAATTTTATACCACATCTATCGTATACTCTTACTACAGTTAAATTTCTAACTTATTTCCTCATGCACTTTTATTGAAATTATTCTATTTCTTAAAGAATCAACTTCTACTTAACTCATCCAACACTATGAACATCATAGTCTAACTCAATCTATTGAATTCTTCCTCAATTTCTAATAGTGCTTTATGAACAATAAAACCCATTCTCAAACCTCATGCATAGATACAAATTGAAGCTTCCAGAGTGTTTGAAAGCTTGCCTAGAGCTTTTTCTTGAAATTGCCAATACTTCTTTTATACCTATCAATATTTAATTTCTATATTATCTATTCTAAAACTTCTCATATGAATTTTTATATTTAACACTTCATATTCTCATTTATATTGATCTATATTTTTAAATCAAATCTTTAGTCTTAATGCGGTATTGATTATTTATTAATTATGCATGTGCTCAAATATGAAAGGGATATAAAATGATTAAATTATCTTTACATTTACAGGACGGGTGTTACAATCTTTGAATAATTATTTTAAAATAAATTATATATTTAATTAATTAATTAACTAAAATTTTGAATTAATATAATTTTAAAAAACAATACTGACGTTATTGTTTCCAAAAATTGGCAAGTGACAATGTAAGACGACATTATCGGCACCATTAAACCTTAAATTTTTTAATCTATGCTTCTATAGTGTCAATAACGGCCAAAAAATGACAATCAAAACTCCTCACGTACCACACAAAATTGTCAATTACTGCAATGTCGCAGTCTAACAGTGTCGAATTGTGCTGCACCATCATGACCACCATGCTTGTCGACGAACAGTAATAGCGGTGCACCACTACTCGACAACTTTGGACAACAGCATTATGCTGAAAACCAATTTTGGATGGCAAGTGATCCTTAATCTTTGTTTTTTAACCATCGTTTACATTTCGGCTGCATAGATTAAAAAATTTGGAGCTCAATGGTATTAAGAGTGTTACTGTTAGACCCTTATTTCTGGTTCCTAGTATTAGCAACAAAATATTTCGTTGGTAAATTTTTTTTAATTTTTTATTTGATTAATAAAATATTATATCTATCTATCTATATATAAAACAAATAAAATTAATAATATAAATAATCAATAATTATAATAATAAATATTTAGCTATATAAATACCTACTTATGTATGTACCTATTTTAGTTATTATACTTTTAGAACATATTTTAAAATGATTTTTATCAAATATTTTTGTAAGATTATTTTAAATAAAATTATCTTCTAATCTATTAATTCTAACCAAACACTCCACCAACTTATTTTAAAATTAGATTATTATTCAATAATTTAATCTAAAATCGTCATTTTTTCAATGCAATGTAATTTCAATCATACCTTTAATTAAATCTGAAAATTGTTTATGTCATTTTTGCATATATGTATTTAATCCTTCTAAGACCTTCTAAATTTTTTGGTCAAGTTACTACCACATAAAATGCCGGGCAGTTTATTTCCCACGTCTACTCTACTCCATTCTAAAGTGTTTAAACAAATGGACAATTTTTAAATAATTAATTTAAATAGTTTCTTTATAGCAATAAATAATTTTAACGATTGAATTGAATTTAAAAAATATATATTCTATTACTTTTCAAGTAATATTGTATAAGCCATGTTTGCTCCTTTTAAAATTGTTTTTATTTTAAATAAAAAACCTTTTAAATTTTTTAAAATATAAATGAGAGAGATTTTTATTTTAATATTTTTTTTAAAAAATCAAACCTATTTTTAATGAAAAAAATGCCCAATAACCCTAGTTTTAATCTTAATAGTATTTTTAAATACTCAGGAAATGATGAGAGATATTAAGACAAATAATAGGAAATTATCAAACATTTTTTTCATGTAAATGTATTGATTTTTAAAATTTTTCTTTTTGAAAACTAATTTTCACTCGATAACGTTTTCTAAAATAATAACATTAAGTATACAAACTATTTTATATAAATTAATATAATAATATTATATAATTATTAAATATCATATATAATTTATTTTTTTAATTCTAATAAATATTTATTTATTCTTATAAAAATATAAAATATATAATCAAACAACCATAACCTTATTTGTCATTTCGAAAGTAAGGTCACATCTTTAAAGTTTTGTTACGTATTTTATTTTGTTTGTATTGCGAAGCTTGTAGAAGGCAATTTTATTTCATTCTCATGTGGCAAAATGATTGCCATAAAATCTTTCCATTTTTTTTAAAATTTTTATAATTATTTTCCTAAGATACAAAATAGAAATTTAGGCAATTTTGTCATCTTCTCCATCACTAGCTAAAATCTATTATCCAATGAATTTCGTTTTCTTCATTTAATGCAAAAAAGAACAATTTCACATTCAATTATAAGGATTGGTACAAACAAAAACATGTTACATCATATATAACAAAAACCTGAAAATATCATCATAATTATTAAGACTGACATTGAAATTTTGAAATTAAGACATAAAGCAAAACTTCAAACATTGACAAATGGGCCGGTAAGTAAAATTAAAATCTTTGCGTGTTAATGTATCAAACTTATCTAGATACGTATTATAATTATATTAAATTTGGTTAGATTTGACGAAAAATAGATATGATATAACCTGTGAAATATCCGTTGGCTTGATCGTCCGGGCTCAAGGGACATGTTAGGCTAGGTACATGGGCCAAGTTGGATAAGGCCCAAAAGCTTATTTTAATAATTTTAAATTTTAAATTTTAAAATAAATAATTAATTTGAATTTGATGAAATATAAGCATGAGTTTATAAAATAAAAGAGTTTTAAGTTAGAAAATTATAAGATAAATAAGTAATATATAAATATAATAGATATATAAATCCAATACCTTAAGGTTTTAAATTAGAAATAGTATTTAAATCTATGAATATATTTATTAATTTAACCTGTATATATTCTTCCTAGATTTTGAGAAGGCTTGCTAAATCCTAACAAATGGTATCATTCTTAAAAGTAATAAGTGATATCAGAGTCAATTATTTGAAAAGAATGTGAGTATGAAGATGAATGGTAGTGTTCTTAAGGTTGTTATTTATATAAGCAATGATGAAGAGTTATGAATTTCTAATAAAGATGGCTTAAAGAGGATGACTTTAAAAGAGTGGGCTAGTCCAAGATGGAATAGTAAAACACCACTCAAGAAGAAAAAGAGTGAGTTTGATTCTTAAGAGACTTTAAATGGAGTATTAATAAGCGTAGGCTCCGAATTGAACTTGGTAGAAGTATGAGTTCTTGAAAATATCATAATACTCTAATAAAAAAATAAAAAAAAAAATTCAATTTAAAGGAGAGCAAGTAAGGCGCAAACTAATGTAAAAGAGATTCACACTTGAGGAGAAGATTATTGGGATTTCAAATGTAAATGTGTGAAGTAAAAAAGTTTCATATTGAAAAGTGATAAGATAAATGAGTAATATATAAGTAAAATGGATCCATAAATTTAATGTCTTAAGTTTTTGGGTTGAACATGGTATCCAAATTTATGAATATATTCATTCATTTGACCTATGTAATTCTCTATTTCAGATTTTGAAGGGCTCATAACAAGTGGTATCAAAACCAATAATTCAGAAAAGGTGCAAGATTGATGGTTTAAGAAGCACGTGAATATGGACATGGATGTCTGTGTTCTCATGATTACTTTTACCATGAGAAATGATGAAGAGCCATGAACTCCTTAGGAAGATGGCCCAAAGAGAGTAGACTCGACTCTAGAAAAAGTAGACTGGACTTCATATGAGTATGATCTCTTGATAACATCGTAATATTCGAATAAAAAATTATTTCTATTATAGGAGGAGAAAGTAAAACTCAAACTAAATATGGAAGAAACTCGTACTTAAGAGAGATTATTGAGATGTCAAGTATGAATGTGTGAAGTAAAATAATTCTACATTAAAAAATTATAAAATAAATAAGTAATATAAAAATAAAATAGATTCATAAATTCAATGTTCTAAGATTTTAAGTTGAAAATAATATTAAAGTCAATAAATATATTCATTCATTTTGTTCATATAGCTCTCCTCAATCTTAATAAAATTATCTAAAATTAATTAAAAATAACAAATAATTTATTAGATTCAAAATAATAATACATAAAATAAATTAAATTAAATATAATAATATATTTAATAAATTATAAATTTTTAAAAATTATTTATTAAATTAAAATTTTAAATTCTAAAGACAATTAATAACAATATATTTATAATTATAAACAATTAAAATTTAATTTCTTTATATAAGTTGATATGGCCAGCAAATTAGGATTCTAAACCAAAGAGAGAAACTCGCATTTTCTCGCTGCCACGAGAATTCAAAAAACTCAGCATAATTTTAATGAACAATTATAAGGATTGGTACAAATTAAAACATGTTACATCATATAGAACAAAAAATTGAAAATATCAGCATAATTATTAAGACTACTGACATTGAATATTTGAAATTAAAACATAACTCAAAACTTCAAACATTTGTACATAAAAATTAAAATATAAACATAATTGTCAAAATGAATAAGGCGTAAATTTACCATAGAAATTTATTGTGCTTTTGAAAATAAGTTAGAAGGAAAACAATTACTAATATAAACAATAAAATTATAAAAGATTATCATTTAATTAATGTATATCATTTAGAATAAAAATTTAAAACAATTTTTAGATAGCTAGCATCAATCTTCAAGGCATGTTAACTCATTTATGCCACTAAATTTTCTAGTTTTGAAAAATTATGTATAAAATAATCTTTCTAATTTTTTTATTTTTAAAATTTATTATATATATATAAACACTCAGGAAATTGGAAAATCCCTAATTTCCTTCTTCGTGTTTGAACTTTTTAATATTAAAATATTGCGATTAAAATTATTAAATATCAAATATTAGATGAAAAAATAAGTAATTTCCACTATATATTGTATTTACCAAGCACTTTATATGTTATGCTTTACATAATAAAAACATCACAATCTCGAATCATCTCCATAAGATTTTAACATAAAAGTAAGTAGTAACCTCAACAATAATCAAACAATTTAAAGGTTGTTTCTGGATTTTGAGATTAATACAAACCACAGAATTTGAAGAATAAGCCGGACAGCCTCAACATTGCCTTTGACAATTTTACATAATAAATATTTCATTATCATGGTTTTCAGTCAACTAAACTTGGGTAAAAAAATTGATTTAATTTCATTTAAACCAGATAATATATCTATTAACAAAGTTTGAAAAGAAGCAATTTTTTAAATTTTTAAGAAAATTATTCTAATGACATTCAAACCCAATTCCATTTCGTCCTATCTGCAGACAGAAATGAAATGAATAAGACAAGAACAATGTAGGTCAACACAATAAGCATCTATCTTTTGATTTCTCTTTCTCTCTCTCTCTTTGAAAAATCTGCAGAGATTAAATGACCAATATGAACCGGGATGAAGAGCGTGTTTGGGGTTGAGAAGTACTATGGCTTTAATCCTATATTAGATTTAGATTTTAGCAAAAACTTTCGAGTTAAGCAGAAGCATAATTCCACAACATACCCATAACCAAAGTTCAACAGCTTTATAATCTTTAGCGAACTATACAGTAAACAGGGAAGCATCAGCTGACAAAAAAGCTAAGAGATGGGCATCTATCAAAACAATTACAAGGGGGAATTAGACATTGTTAGCTATCTCTGTCTCGGCTACTTGCCTTGAGAGGAACATTTGTGCACTTCAAAAATCTAATTTCCCAACGAATTAAAACCATTGTTTAACTGAAATCAAGTATTAAATGGTAAATTTTGTAATAGAAGCCCGTTCCAAACATTCTAAACATGCATCTCTTAGCCCCAACAACTTCAGGCGAAAATGAAGTAGGGATTGCATTCTTACACATTCAAAACGATGAGGAATTGTGATGACCATTCACTTTGACTCCAAAATGAGCTTTCAATCAAAATATGAAGTTGATACTCCACGGTTTTAAAACACATGCAAAGGTTGTACTACAGCAAACATTACAAGATACTTTATTCATGGAAATGCTAGCTAAATCCAGAATTTGCAAGTTTACCCAAGCTGAAGAAGAAATCACTCAGTCTTGGTGGGTTGCCAGGGTTGGTACATAGACCAGTCTCTCTGCCCAGGATTAAGGGCATGCCCTTTGGAATGGTAGATGTACTCATCTCCCTCTCCAGACAAATTTTCCTTGTGCTCAACTCCATATCTCTTTGGTCTCAGCATCAGAAGCTGCAAGAAATGCATGTTCATTACTACCAGCTTTGTTACTTGGTGTCACATAAGGAAAACTAAAACAGGACTTGCCTCATCTCCTGTGTGATCAGTTATAAAGTGAAGCCAACCGTGCCATTCCGGTGGCACCTGAGAAGCATTGTAGCGACTCTTTTCTGCATATTCAACCCACCTGTGTCTACCTAAAAAATGGCCATCACAAGTTAGAAGGTGTTTATATATGACAAAAAAATGTAAAGGCAGAAAGCCTGACATTCACATCATCCTAATACACTGCAGGAAAGGTGTAGTTTTCCTTCAGGCAGTAATATGAAACAATTGAATTCAAGGAGATTCCATTCTTTTTTATTAAGAAAAATTGGGAACGTGTTGCTAGGCAAGTGCTGCTCTTGTTGGTTTTTCTTGATGTGTTGATTTTTAATTTGTGGACTTCTGGTCCACTCTCTAGGACCATTATTTGTTTTGAACAAAATTTCCTTGTTTCTAGTTGAAAGAAGAAAGAATATATTATATACAAAATCAGGTTCAGGTCTGGGCATCCAGATTTTAATAAAATGTGGACCTGAGCCTCTGGACCATTGTTCTTTTCATTATAGATGAGTCTCCTACTCCCTTCAAAAATAATTGAAAAAAAAAAAAGAAAGTAGTACGAGGTGAGTCATTTTTCCATATGACAGTTTTATATCAAGAAAAAAGTCTAAACAATGTCTGAACCTATAAGGAAGATATTCCATCACTGAAACAAGGGACAATTTAGTGAATGCTCTCCCAAAGGAAATACTAAAACAAAGTCTTAGGTTGGTTCAGTTGTCAGTTCAAAGAATTGAAGCAGTATCTCCTAGTGACAATGAGCTCGGCACATAATAAAAGATTAACAGTGAATTTTTTTTCAAACTAATCATTAAAAGAAAAACCATCAGGTGTTAAAGAATAAAATTTACATCATCAAAAAAATTACCACACTGAGAGACCAAGAAACAAATCACGTGCAATAGAAATGCATAAAAGATTTAATTTTCCATGAAAAGAACATAGAAAAAATTAAGGGGACTTTGGTTGGCATTCAAAAACAGTTTAAAATTTTAGGATACTATAAAAAGTTGAGTGCCTTTGTGTTTTTCATTTCCAAACATATGTTTGAAATAATATTTGAAAATCAATATGGAATTAAGAAATTATGATATGTGTTCAATATCATGTTTGCAAATAAAATGAATAAGGATATGCATTTGGTTGATATGTTTTTAATATGGATTTCTGCCCAGTATTAGCATTATTTTATTATAAACTTTTATAGTTTACAATTTCCATCAAACCATAAATATAATGTATTAATATATCTTAGAAACAAATATACTAAATTCTCCATGAAGTTTATCCAAAGAGGGAAAAACGTAAGAGAAGCATTCAAGAAGAATTATATATTTAGCAACATAAAATGAAAACAAGTAAAGAGCATACTCTGTGACAAAAAAATTTAAAAAACAGTTGGAGAGCTTCTTGGAATCACGCTTTGAAGGGATAGTAAGCAAAGACCATCAGTTGGTCATTCTTGATTACCATGGCAACAATACAAATACTGCACCCTTCCTGTGTTCTATCCAAGAGAGTAAGAACTGTTATCTTCTTGTCAAAGTCCAAGAGCTACCACAGATAACACAAGAATGTGTTCTTGAATTCCTCTTACAACCCAAAAAGCTCCGACATATATGATTGAAATTATGCACAAGATTTTAGAGAAATGCAATTAACAGCTAATAATCAAAACAAAACCTGTTCTTATGCCCCAAGTTGGAGCAACAGTGAGAAGGAAGTGAGAGGCTGAGAGAGATTCATGAAAATGAAAAATAAGAGAGAGGTTGAAATAAATGAGAGAGCTGCTGTCAGAAGGAAAGAAGTAGACCAGACGAATAAGATCCCACTAAGAAAGAAATAATCCCTTGAGCTGTTTGAAGCCTATGAATTTTTCATCTTCATGGCAAGACTGCTTTAATCCAGTTCATAGGTAAACTGGACAAAACTGATAGAATCAAAGTGTGCCTTCCCTTTTGAGACAAAAATGCATTCTTCCAACAAGGCAATTTCTGCTTGTTTTAACAGAGTTCCCAGGAACTCAAGGATTTTAGATGGCCATCGAGTGGAAGACCTAGGCATTTTACAGGCCAACTACTGATAGTCTTTAGAGGCCATTGCAGTCATTTTATATTCCTCTCAGGATTTAATACTTCAACATGTGGATTTTGGGACTTGAGATCAAACCAAAAAACTCCAAAACAGAGAGAAGATCTTCTACCTTCATTGCATCACTTGATGATAAAAGAATCACATCATTGGCAAATTCAAGGTGAGAAACCACAAGGTCATTCCAACCAACCCATATAGACCTTCAACTTAATTGCCATCCAAAGCCTTATCTACCGGCCTGCTTAAAGCATCAATCACCAGAGTGAAGACCAATGGAGAAAGAGGATCAACTTATCAAATCTCTTGAAGCATCAAAATTACCCCTATTACCTCTAGGATGCCCATTTATAATGGCAGAAAAAAGTCAAACAACCTTAGATCTATTTCTTCCATATACATCTGAAACCTTTAGCTTCAAGAATAAATTGAAGAAGCTCTAGAAGACATAAGCCTAGGCTTTTCCAAAGTAATTTTTACAACAACTCCTTTCTTCCTCTTTCTGCAATCATCTACCTCGTATTTGGCAACCAAAACAGACTCAATAGTTTGTCCCCACTTGATAAAAACAGGTTGTGGCACCGAAACAGTATCTTCCATAACTTCTCAGTTCTCATAAATCTCCTTTAAATGGTTGACTTACAACTAGTCATACAATAATTTATACTGCCTGCCAGAATGATAGAGAAGCTAAGACTCCCTGTAGAACTCAAATATTTGCTCAGGCAATAACTCAAGGTGGAATTCAAGCATTGGGAAGAGGCTTTGGGGCTTTGTTTGTGGAGATTTGGATATATCGTAATTTTAGTTAATCTTTTAGCTTGGAGTGGGCTATTTTTTCCCTAATTTCAGTAGATTATGATGTTTAGTTATTGATGATTCCAGTTTTTTTTTAAAAGACTGTTCATTTTTCATAAACCAGAAACTATTAAATAATATATATGCACATGCACAGGTGCACGTGCATGCGCACGCTTAATATATATATTTTCCTTTTCTATTATCCAGACATATGTAGCTTGTTTTTAGTTCAGACCAGAGACCACAGTTGTTGATTTTACATTTTCATCAAATAACTTCACTCCTCATAGCTATTGGGATCATTGTTCCAGGAATTGACTGATGCAGTGAAAATAAATTCACAAAATAATTGAAAGGGAAAAAAACAGTGTACCATACAGTGCTATCACAGTTTCTTAAACAATTTCAATTAATATGATACAATTATGGAATACAAAAAGCTGAAAGAAAAACTAACCAAATTGAGTGCCTTCAAGTTTCTGATAATACTTGTTACCAAATTTATCAACTCCAACAAGTGTTGCCCCTCTATTGTGTAGTTTGGTTTGCCTAGATCAGTTCAAAACGATGTATTAAAGATACTGAAGATTAGGTTACTATAGAGGTGAACAGTAGCAAATACAATAAACATCAACGTAACAAATATATAACAAAATTATTTAATTGGATGCAGCAACAGATAAAATGTTCAACCAGAATTCATATGAATATTAGAAATAAAATTTTATAGCATTGAGTGATATACAAAATATGTAAAACAAGACACATATGGGTTGGTGCAGTAATGACAACTTATATTAGCATTTCAAGTCTGAACTCAGACACACTCCAATGGTTCCAGCGCCATAATGATGTAGTGGATGACAGAATCACACCACAAAATTGAGAGGCAGCTGTAAATGATCATTGTTGTTTTTCGAAACTGTTGTCTGAACAGTATAAATGATTTCTTTCTTTCCTCTGCCCTGCCTTTCTTGGTCTTTATCTCTAATACAATGGTTTCCTGTTGAAAAAAATGTTTTGGAGCAACCTATATCACCCATGCCTCAACCACAATGCAATTCATTTTATTCCAGTGCAGCGCACAGGGAACCAACCTATCTCACCCATGTCAGAGGCTGTCATAAACAAAGGTATGACGTCGTGAGAAAATGTGTACTTCAAGACATGTATTTCTATACACATTGACTTTTGAAGCAGAAACCCAAGGTTTTGTAATGTGATTGACCATATCTATCTCGATTAAAATACAGAAAATCAACTGAACTAGAAGCAGTCACACACAGGCTTGGTATGCAAGACAAAAATAGTAGCATATAATCATTCTTAAATGTGAAGCTTAAAATGCAATACATCCACAAAGACCACACGATACCCTTCCACAATCTCCTCCAGTTTCTAAAACTGTCTATTACCAGATTATTGAATGAAATATTTTGGAAGTCCTTGCAGTCTGAATTTCTTACTATAAGTCTAAGAAATGTTTTCTTAGTAACCTCAAAACTTCCAAAACAAAGGACTCCAAATATTCATTTTGATTTCATGTTTAACAGTTTTAGTGGAGTCTATAGCAATTTAAACTCTATACAGTTCGTATTCAATAAGTTTGAAGTGGTTGGATCTAACCCCATATGTGTGCCATTTGAACTTGTTTATTTAATAACTTGATGCTAACAATTGAAAACTGTTTTCCTGGCACTAACTAGAATATTAAGAACAGTGACGTGCACAGAATCAATTTAATTTGCTTGACATTTTAAGTGGTTTTAGATTTAACATGTCTATTGGGTGTTGCTAAACTAAACAGTGTTTGAAAGTGTTTTGAATATATGAATACTGTGTTTCTGGATAAGAGATGGTCTTGTATTAAGCTGTCACAAGCATGAATAAATTGAAATAGGAAGGTCCTAAAGCCCTTGGGATGAAACACTGGAGTACCAGGCTAACTAATGGGGAAGCATACAAATCAAAAGGCTGGAGGCAACAGTCCCTGGGACAATACCCAAAATGCACTGGGCATAGCAGGATAGCTTCATATGGATGCGTTTTAGCACATGAAAATGTTTTACTTGATACTTTTCCATTTAAGAAATAGTGTTTGCGAATTTATTAAGTGTTATCATGTTGTAGTCTAAGAAATCGGTCAGACTCGAACATCAAATTGGCCATTGAGTTTCTTCGGGTTTTCTATTCATATTACTGCATTGCAGGCATTGAAAAAACAAAATTTATAATATAAATGTTGGAGACATTTATCAATTCCTATCCCTCAACGCAAATCTGGCGAATCATAAGCTAAGCATATGGATGTAAAGAAATTTTTTTAAAAAAAGACACTAAAATGCACAAACAAATAACAAATCACTAAAATTCAGACGCTTAAGCATGAAATTGAGCTATAATCTTCAATTATACCTAAAAACAACAATAAAATAAGAAGAAAGATATTTGACTTACAAGAGATTTCCATCCAAGAGTGCCCAGCTGCAACAGAAAAAATAAACAATTGCAATCAATAAGCTACGAAAACTCGCAAATTATTTTGTGAATTGATTAATTAGTCACATTTGCATGTTTGAAAATCTGCAATATTCACACAACTCGTGTAGATTGATTTCGTTTCATTTTCCTGGATTTTTTTAGAATATCATATTATAAAATTAATTCATGATAAATTGAAACAAATAAAAAGAGAGACAAACAAGAATCCTTCTTCCTTAAGCTCGCGGACGAAGGTACCGAGGCCTCTCTCTCGGATCGATTTCAACGCGCTCTTCATTGCCATCCCTCTCCTCGTTCGAGCTTTCGTCTCAGATTTTTCCCCTTCGTTTAAGGGCCCGTTCTTTGGATAATTTCAATTTCCCCCTCAAGGTTTGACGAATATTTTCGCCTAAACAACTCGGATTCCATTGTTTAATTTAATTTATTTTGTTATTGTGGCGATTTTATAGTATTTTAAAAATAAAATTAAAAAATATTTAATAATATTAATTTTTAATACAATTTATATATTTTTATACTTAAAATTGTGGCTTTTGACTAATACCAAATTAAATAAAATCTTAATAGCAAAAGAAATATAACAGAAGTTTTTAATATCGCAAAAAATATTTAATTTATTTTTAATGAATATAAAATATATTTAAATAAGTGTTATAACCCAAAAAGATCAGTTGAAGGTGTAATAAAAAAAATAGCTGTTATTTGGAGTAGGCAAAAAAAAAATTAAAATCTGAAAATCAAATTGAATTTAAAAAACTCAATTTTTTTTCAATTTTATTTTTATAAATTAACCACTTAATTATAAAATCAATAAATCAAATAATTTAGTTTGCTTTTTGATTTTATTTTTTAAAAAATTAATAATGATACATGATATGTTATAATTAGTATATTTTTTAAAAATTCTAAATTAATAAAAAAATAAATTATAAAAAATAAAATCAAATAAATTCAATTTAGTTCAATTTCACTAATTTTTTTTAAAATTTTCTATTTTAAAATTTAAAAAGATATTCAAAAAAATTAAAAATTAAAGTTATTTTATTTGACTAGTCTGATTGAAAAACTTGGGTCAGGTCTTACAATGAGTATCAAAATCAATTCTTCTCCGGTACGATTGTAGATTTAAGGACGAGCTCACAAAAATTGATAGGTTTGTAACATTCTGATCCTAAGGACGGGACTAACGTCCAGGCGAGAAGGTCTAAATAAAAAACGACTCCTAATAGGTTTCAGGATGGTTATAGGAATATGAATAATTCTTACATCGGAATGGAAAAGAAAGTTATTAGGTTATATATGTGATCTTTTAGAAGAGAACTGGTTCAAACCAAGTTACAAATGAGATCTTTTGGAATAGGTTTGGACCTATTAGTAAAAATAAAACCGTGAGACCTTAAAGATTGAGATAAAGTGAATAATATTATTAACAGTATTGGATCAGATCTTACAATGTAATATTAAAGCAAACTCTCTTCAGTACGATTGAGAGCTTAAAGATAAGCTAATGAAAGCTGGTGAGTCTGTAAAATCCTAATCCTTAATAATAGGGAGTGATGTTGAGAAAATAAAAAAATAATTTTTGACAGACTTTAAAATAATTGTGAAAACAAAAATAAGTGTCACATCAGACTAAGAGAATAAATTGCTAGATTATATATGTGGGGTTGGAGTTAAGATGTCAATGAGATCTTTTAAAATAGATTTGAACTAATTATTAAGAATAAAATCATAAGATCTTAAGAATTTGATCAAAATAAATAATATCATTTACGATATTAAACCAAGTCTTACGTTAAAAAAAAAAAAAAACATATAATATAATAAGAGGGATCATAATTTGTATTTCGAGATGAAGTGGTAGTGGCATGGCCACTGTTGTGAAATTTCAATTAAATTTATATAAATATTCGGTCTTCACAAGAATAAGCATTTCAAAGAAGTATTAATAGTCTGGTTTACACTAGCAAAATGACAAAAAGTTAACAAAATATAATGACAAAAAAAAATAATGACAAAAAATATAAGAAAACATAAGGAGATTGAAAATAATAGTTAAAAAGTTATATTGAATATTTTTACTAAGCTAGCTTTAACCAAACTGCATATAATAAGATGGATGATAATTTGGATATAGAATTTTATTCGTGTCATATCTTGAGTTAGGGGTGAAGCGGCCAAGCAATGCAAAATTTCAATTTCAATTTATAATTTTTTATTAATTTAATTTTTTAAAATAAATATATTTTAAATTTGGTTACCATAAGATTACAAGTCCATATGATTACAAGTATTTACGCTTTAACTTACTTACAGTGTATAGTTAGCTTCACCCTTACTTAAGCGGGTATAGTAAAATTTATAGTAAGTACATAAACAATTCATTTATTAATTATATTAAAATTATAAATACAAATAAAATTTATTTGTTATTTGTATATTAAACAAATAATTAAATACAATTTAATATAATTATTTAATTAGACATAATTATTTATTTAAATAAAAAAATCACAAATATTCTTTATAATTTTCTAAAATAAATAACATTTACCCTCTTATACGAAAGTTTATATCAAAAACTTCCTTTATAATTTTGTGAAATATTAATTACCTCATTTATTTGAATATTTATGATAAATACCAATTATAATTTAAGAAAGTGGCAAAATCTTTTCCACTAAAGATAAACTACATGTCTTTATTATTTAAATTTTTAATTTTTATTATATAATTCAACTTTTATAATATAAACCATTAAATTAAAATAATTAATTTTTTAAAAATATTTTAAATTAATTTATAATATTTTATACTAAAAAATTTATAAATTAAATTTAAAATATTTTTATTTTATATTCATAAAATTTTATACAAGAAAAATTCATAATAATGCTAAACTACCTAAAATATACAAGAATTATACAATAAAAAAATAAGAAAAAATATGTACAAAATTTTCTTAATAAGTGAACTAAATAAAGTAGAACTAAATAATGTAATCAACTTCCGCTAAATAAGAGGTGTACATGAACACCTTAGTTCAAACTGAATAAAAGATGTACATGTACACCTTGGCTAAACCAAGAGGTGCACATATACACCTTTCTAATAGATTCCCATACAAATCACATTCCTTTACTATGTAATAAACATAGGGTATGTGTATTCCAGAAACCTTCTTGTAAAGATAGTCTTCAAAGAGTTGTTCATCGAAAGGTTGAAACTTAAAACCAATTGGCATAAAAAATCTAGTTTCTTCCATGTTTTTTTTGGTGAAAAACAATTCTTGTTTGATGGTTTTAATGTGAAAATTTAGTGAATGATTAGGTGATAAGGGATTCAAAGTTTTTGTTGTAAATTAAATAGAATGACATAGAGAACAAGTATTTATGTATGATTACTTGCGTAGGGTATCTATGAATGTAGTAGGAAGCTGAACTTAAGCTTTTGGTGCCAACATAATGGATATTCAAATAAATCGACATTCCCACTTTAAAATTTAATATTGGGTTATTTGTGGGTCAGGGTAGGTTAGGTTATTTTAATTTGTTGACGACAATGACGATGATATTGATTGTTTCGTGCCAGAATCGAGGAAGTTGATGAGGCAGATGGGTTGTAATGAAACTTGATTCTTTAATTTTATACACTTGTTTTTAAAAAATTGTCTGGTTTGTAGATATTATATATATATGTTGTTGAGAATTAAATGAGGAAATTGGAATCATCCTTAACTAGAATCAATTAGCAATGATTGTGTTTCCAATTTTTTAAAATCTAAACTCAAGCATTATTTGTTACACAAAATTCTTTGTATATTGCTTGCTCAAAGTTCTGTTTAGTCGCTTAGATAAAAGAAAATATCTAACATTTTTCTAAACAATTCTATCTTGAAGCATGTAGCTACATTTTAACCCCACCGTGGATAACCCAGTTGGCAGGGGCGAATTTAGAATTGTGTGGTTAGGTGTACGATTCTAAATTCGATTTTTTGAGTGTGTCTATGATTTAAGTGAGGGGTCGTAGCGGTGGGATACTGCGCTAATCGCTTCCGAGGATTAGTCGAGTTGTGTGAAAGTTGGCCCGGACACTTCGGTTACAAAAAAAAAGTGTAGTTATATTTACATAAGTGTTCTCAAAAATTTTAAGGTAATGACAATGAATTACTGACATGCAATTTTTTTGGTTCAAATTAAATGTTTGTTTGGTTTTATACTTGTTCAAACTTATGTTTGCTAATTATATATGGTTGAATTTTATAATCATATTCTTTATGATTAGTGCATATAAAATCTCTATTAAAAGATTTTACTAAATTGCAAACTTGCTCTAGATTTTTTCCCTCTTTTTTTAAAGCATACACTACATATAAGATTATTAGTACTTATAAAAAGAGCAACTAGTTTATACATATTAATTATAGTGGTTGCATAAACTTTTCCCACTTTACTAAGCAGTTTAAGGTGAAACTTACAATTAATGCAAATTAATTTACAATTCTTTCTGGATCAATTTGGATATTCATTTGTAATGTAAGGAATGTGCATCCTCTATACTGTATGCTAAGCTGAGGCATACAATCGAAATTGATTTTTATCATTTTTTGGGTTAATGTTGGTTTTCATATTTTTAACTACTTAAATTGATATTGATGGTCGAACTTTCATAATCTTGTTGTGTTTGTTAATTTATGTCTTAGAAATTATTCGTATTGTAGGTTTTAAAGATTGCAAGTTTGTATTACTTTGTCAGTAAATATAAAAAAAAATGGTTATTTATTCATATATATATATATGTTTCTTTCTTTATTAAATAATACTATAGAATAAAGTATGTATATAAATTATCTAAATAATTTATTTAATAGTTAAATAAAATTATCAAATTTATTTCCTATAGAATTAGTATTGATTAGACATCATATCATATATGAGGCATATTGATTACTACTTATGAATATTATGAGATGGTATTAATGAGAGTGACAATAAGAGTCATGTCATAAAGTTATTAATATGGATTAATAGTTAGAAAACTATTTATCGAATATGAATAAACGAAAATCAATCATATTGTATGCATATAGCCAATGATTTATCAAAACATTGTATTAGTATGTGAAATAATCCTTAAACCTGAGATATTATAAGCAGATCTTGTATGAATACGTATAGTTCATATAGTATATAAGTAAAAGACTAATCATGTCTTTTATGATAAAAAAGATTTAATTATGCGTTATTTATATAAGAATTCAGAAGATAGTCAAAATAGGATCTTTTAACTCCTTCGATAAGATTGAGAGTTTTTGTTGATTTCATCCAGATTCGAGTTTTCAAATGAATATCAATTAATATGTAAAATCAAACCTCTAGCCAAAACTTAATAAATGCCACATGAAGAGTTCATAAGGACGAGTTCAAGACATATCGATTGATGATTTGTAAAATATCAAATTTAGAGTTTTGATATTTCATGAACCTTAATTTAATTAGAACTAAACAATAAGGGGGTATAACTCACATAGTACGCACAATCGAAATAAGATTTGATGAAGAATTCTTTTATTGTAGATTAGGAGATATGGCATATTATAAATGCTACACATAGTTATTGAATTTTTAGAGAATTCGAGAATTACTCACAGTTAATCCATAATGAATCTTTATGGTCGTTACACTAATATCTTTAAATTTTAGAAAGTTATATGAGAGAGAGAAAACATTATTCATAAAGAATTAGCACCTTTCGGAATAATATAGGGTCGAATAATATATATATATATATATATAAGTGTTATATATATTTTATTAAATACATATATTTTTAAAATCTCAATATATAAAACAAATTATTCGAGTAATATTTTTTATTTTGCATGTTATTAATTAAATGACATACAAAATGTTTGAAGGATCGAATTGGTAGCAATGTATCCAAGGTGTTTCTCATAGTCAACCCCCAACGTTCACCTGGTCCATCCACATGACTTATTAAAATAACATTGATCCGACCTGGAGAAAATTAATATAGAAAGAAAAAAAATGAAACTTGAAAAGTTGACAATGTGAATATTAAAGATTATGAATAACAATTCTACATAAAAAGTAGACGACATGGAATTGGTGGAAATGGAAATCTATATTTAAAGACCAGAAAATATTTTAGACGTTTCGATAAGACGCTATTATATTATTCCATCTTTCAGTTTCTAGGAACCTGACAGGATAAATTGCTAAAAAGAATTTCTCCCATCAAACCCACTAGCAGACAAATTTGGTATTCTATCAAACTAATTAAACACAAATACTATAGTTTTATTTTATTATTTTATCAAGCACAGCCAGGTAGCTCTTTCTCTTCTCCTTCCCAAGAATTTCCTCGTCCCTGAGACAGCACAATTCGCATGACACACTATGGAGAGCTCCTCTTGTTCCTATTCTTCTCTGCGCATGGTAGAAATCACATTCTTGTCAGCAGAAGACCTATGGATTCACGGAAGATTCCTGAAAAAGAACGCATTCGCCGTCGTCAGGATTGACCTTTTCGACCAGGGAGGGACAAAAATCGATGTTCAAGGAGGAATACATCAATAAAATAAACATACATATTCTTTTTCAATAAATTAATTTAAATAAATTTTGAATTATGGGAAAAAAATTATCATGTAAGTTGATATCGAAAAAATAATTTTTTATTTTTTCTATAAATTTTTCGAACTAAATTTTCTGTTTAAACAGACACAAATATATTTCTCTTAAACTACTAAATCTGAACAGTGATAGTATTTTTAATTTTTATTATATAAAAAATAAATTAAAGTATATAATTGTTTATATGGTACGTATTAGCGAAACAAAATAGTTTAACTGTAATTATTGTTAAAATAAATAGAGTTTAATTGCAATTGTTGCTAAAATAAATAACTATTATATATTTTATTAGGGATTAAAAATTTTAACAAATAATATATTTTAATCGAGAATTTTTGAACAGTAAAACTATCACAATGAATTTAAATAATTGTAAAGTTTCACCAACAAGAAGAAAAATAAAATTATAACACTAAGACATATAAAAAAGTGAGATAAATATTAAAATTATATTTTAAATTAACATGATAATATAATTTTTTTAGTTTTAATAAAGGTAAATAATAAAAAGAAAGAAGGTTTAAGAGAATTTTATAATGATAACAATAGTCTCACTGTGAGATTTGACTATTGTCCCGTATTGCTCAAGTTGGTGGATGGATGACTTATCTTTTTATTATAAAAAGAAGCCATAAGTTATTTGTTTGTGTGTCCTCAATTATGTCCAAAAATTAGCAAGCCCAAGAAGCTTGGAAGCTCAACATAAGCCCAAGTCTTAAATTTGTGGGTTTTCACTTGTGTCTTCAGTGTGGTCTTTTTTATAAGGATCCTTAAGGTTTTTATCAATAAAGCTCCTTAGTATTAAATATTTTTGATTTTGATTTGTATCTTTTGGGTAATTATATTGTGGCCCAGAAGAAGTTATAAAGTTGTAAAATTAAAGATAGTGGATTCTCTGCGGCACCCGAGGACGTAGGTATTTATACCGAACCTCGTTAAATTTTGTGTTTTGTTTATTTGTGCCATTTATTTGCTTTAAATTATATTTAATTAGCTAGTAGAATACTTGTTGTTATTGTTTGGGATTTTCATATGATTGCTTAGTTAGGGAATACCGTATTTTCGCTGTGTTAGCAACAAGTAGTAGAATCTTGAGTGTCCAATAAGTAGTAGCAGATCTTGTTTGTGCACAACAAGAGTAATATGATTAATACAGCATTGTTAATGGCTGTAGAAAACGTAAATGAAGCCATTGGTTTGAAGTGTTTATAGTAAGAAGCCAGATTTGGTTGTATATGTAGGGGCTGACGATCTTTATTCTCAAGTAAAACATCAAGTCTTGAGTTTAATCATTTTTTCCCATGTCCAATAAGAACATTGATTTCTCTTCTAGATGATGATAATCCTAGGAAGATACTACAACGACCCATATAGTGACAGTTAACCGTTACAAATGGCACCAAATAGATACTATAATTTTTCAGGTTTTCATGATAAACATGACCATTCATTACTAACCAACAAAATGTCATTCTCGTCTGTTCTAGTTGGACTGAATTGGGAATGGTACAAGACAGGAAAAAGTGGGTCATGATTATTATGGTTGGTAATAAAATGTGGTGTTAATTGAATCAGATTAGGAAGAGGATTAGTTACAGACCAAAACTTTGACAAAGTGAGGGAGAGGACGATGCTGACGATAAAGACTCACCTCCTTCCATGCAGTGTTCGCAGTTGTTTGAAGTGGAGAAGGACAAAGTTTTAACTTTCAATCCCCTGAGACAGTGACCCATTTCTTCAAACTGAAGGGATAAACATTATTTTAGAGTTAAAGATCTAGAAGGTATCAAATAATAGCCACCAGCCAACCAAGCCAAGTTGGTTTCAGACTTGCTTCTCACAAACACCAGCATCAACATTTTAATAAAAACTCACGGAGCTATAGTTATGACTGCTTCCTTCCTCTCTCGTAAATCCAAATCCAAATCCAAATAAAATACAAGCGATAAATGCAATGAAAATAGAAACTTTTCCTTGTTCATGAATGTAAACATTCGTCTCGTCGGACAGCACTTAATTATCCAAAAGTGATTCTGAATTCAGATGTTATCATAAAATTCCTGAAATACATTCTTACATGACATAATCAAAATCTCATAACGCGGAAAACAAAAATTCCCATTAGCATTATGAGCTAAATTAAAAGAAATTTATTCATAAAATGACTAATTTCAACCACATTTGGTGCACATAAACTTTCCACAGTCAACACAACTCAGATATTTTTCGGATGTCTGATTTTTCTTAGTCCACGTAAGTTGAGCACCAATGCTACAAAAAGACTCCCATTAGCATTACCTAGAGACGGCAAATGAGTCGGCCCAGCACGCCCGATATAAATACAGTATATAAATAGTAAAGTCTAACATGGTCCGGTATGATGAACAGTAAAAGCACAGCTTGATCTGATGCAATATAAGGACCGTGCTGGGCCGATCATCCAAGTCCACGGGCTCGTGCTTGGCTCGTGAAGGGCTTGGGCTTGGCACAGCATGAACTGTGCCAAACCGAATCCTTCACAGGCCATACTAAGCACGAGCCCAAGGGCTTGATAAAGCCCGACACTGAATTTTTATCGGATCGAGTCGTGTTTTTACTGTTTAATAAGGTTGAGGGATTAAGTGAAGAAATTTAAAAGACTATAATTTGGCATTTGACAGAACTCAGAGAACGGTTGTAAATTTTAACCAATTACATTTTCATTCATTTACTATACATTTCAAAATCAAAATCAAAATTCAACTAATTTATAATTATAGATAAATTTACGTCACTATAGGACAGCACATCCCAATTAGGTTGACACCCACTGTACTATCTATCATTTGCAATTCATCTATTTACAGAACTTTACATCAAGTAAGAAAATAATACATACAGAACCAAATCTATACATAACCATTTAATATATACATAACTAAATACCAGAAATAGAATCAGAATCAAAACCAAGCAACAGCCTCAAAGTACCCAAAACCTAATAGAACCCAGTCAAGTACCAAAATCATAACCAAGCATCAAAGGTTGAAAATGACCCAAATTAAGTACCAGAAATAGAACCCATGCTAGGACCAAATTGATCAAAGAAAATGATAACCAATAAAATTAATTCTTATCAATATTATAACAATCCATTTCCTCCTCAATAACTTGTTTTAATTTTCAATTCTATCTTCTACATCCTTCCAATCCTTCAAGCATATTAAGCAATCCAAAACTTCCGACGATAGCCTTGATCTCCTTTCATCCTCACAATCCTTCAAGCATATCAAGCAATCCAAAACTTCTGACGATAGCCTTGATCTCCTTTCATCCAGCACCCTGTTCCCTATACTAAAAATAGATTCCGATGCAACTGTAGACACTGAAGAAGTTAATAGATCACGACTCATGGTGGATAGCACAGGGAAAACTCTTTCATTTGCTTTCCACCATTATAAAACATCAAAAAAAAAATTTCTTCAAGAGTAAACAAATTAGAATAATAAGTGGAAACATATTTTTTCAATTCATGAAATACACTATTTGAACCACTAATATGAGTTCTAAAACTGCTCAAAAATTTTCAAGATAGAGTATCAGCTACAGCCTCATTATTACTGTAAACAGTTTGTGTATTTATACCTACTATATTCTGATATTAAACATAAACATTATTTAAAGATTTTTTTCAATTAAAACCATCCAAATCAAGGTTAACATTCAAATTTTTGGCAGTTTCATTAACTAATACAATAGAAGCAGAAAGATTGATCCTAAAATCCATCACTGCTGCATATACAAATAATTTAGGAATATCCTTTCAATATTTTTTAAATTTCTCTTCCATAACAAAGCAAACCATCCTAAACTCAGCAATATCTCTATAATAAGTAAAAATATAACTAATATCATATAAATGGTTCAAAACACAGGAAGA
>JAVXUL010000009.1:15531258-15544728 GCA_035590515.1 Trichilia minutiflora
GCCTTCAAGGTGTCGATACCCTTCACCAAAGGTATCGATACCTTAGGCCCCAACAGTAAACGTATCGATACCTTCCTCAAAGGTTTTGATACCTTTGGCCTAAACCTCAATGTATCGATACGTTTTCCTAAACGTATCGATACCTTTGCTTCTGGTCCTCCTTCTGAGGACTACAACTTTAATTGGCCATAACTTTTAGCTCGGATATTCACTCGGAACCCATAATATATCAATACGAAGCTGTCTCCGAGATCTACAAAAGCGACATGAAATTTTTTCTCAATTGGAGATGATTTCGGGATCAAAAATCCAGATCTTTCTCATGAACTCATATCCTACACCATAATCTTATCCAAAACATCCTCTTCAAGTTTTATACCCTCTCGTGTACAATCTAGCCACGAAGACATGCACGAACACTCTTGAGGGATTTGCTATTATGTCCACATCACTAAAGGACGGATTTCACATGATATGTTTTAAATGTGAGTGGATACAATTATTTCCATTATGTTTTCAAAATCTATATTTGTGAATAGTTATGTATAAATACAAGGCTTCAAGCATGTTGAGAATTTTGAAGTATTTTAAAAATGCTTTGTGAGCTAGTTCTTATGTATAGTATATATAAATATGATTATAATATGTTTCATGTATGTATAAAAATGGCTATATTTTCAATTATATTTTCAAACTATTTTTATGAATACAAGATTATGTGTTCATTGAAAACTTTGAAAATGACATAGAAAAGTTTTCCCATGCATTTTCTTTGTATATGTTTTGATGTGCATAATTATATGCATATGCATTTATTGTACTTTATATATAGAGATAGATGCCACAGCACTAATCCATGGATCAAGTAGGGTAATCATCCACCTGAGAATGTTCGGAGTAAAGCTTCAATCCCTTTACCATTACATTTATAAAAATTAATAAAATTAAAAAAATAAAAAAATATATATTGAAAAAAATTTTTAATTATAGCATTACCATTGCATTTTCCTTGACTTTGCACAAGCGTATCCATATCTTGGAATTTGTAATGTGATAAGAAATGAACACCAAACCAAAAAAGAATAAGGAAATAGTTACCTTATCACTGAAGTAAGATCAATAATTGAATTCCTTTAAAAGCAAAATTAATAATTAAGAAGATTTTTTTTTTCAAAATAGAAGTCGAACGACCAATAACTTTTGTGTCAAGGTGGTCAGTAAATGATATTAGTGTATACCCTAGAAACCATTCTTGTCGTTAGTTTCTGGAATTATAGTTTTATCTATAAATGAAAGAAATGGTTCTTTATTCACATACGTAGGTTACTTCCTTTATAAAATCATATTATATTATAAAGTATGTGTTTGAAACGTCCATATAATTTAATTAATAGTTAACTGTAATTATCAAATCATTCCCTACAGAGGGGGTATTAATTGGACATCAATATCATATAGCAGGCATATTGAATGCTGCTTAAGGATATCATATGATAATATATGTAAACTGACAATACGATTATTATCATAAAGGCATTAGTATGAATTTATAGTTTATAAACTATTTATCGAACGTGACTAATTATCTATAAATCACATGATATGCATGTAATCAATGATTTATTGATAGATTGTACTAGTGTGCGATATAGTCCTCTGATCTGAGACATCTAAATCGGACCTTATATGAATGCATATAGTTTATATGGTATATAAGTACAAGGTTAGTCATGCCTTATACGAGAAATCGGTTTGATTATACGTTACTCATATAGGAATTTGATTGATGATCAAGATGGGATCTATTGACTCGTACAATTGGATTTAGAGTTCCAGCTGACTCTATCCTAATTAGAGTTCTTAAATGAATATCGATAGATATCTGAAACATAGTCACTAGCCAGTTTTAAATAAAAGTCACATGAAAGAGTTCATAGGGTATGTTAAGGACATATTGATTGATAATTTATAAAAGATCAAATTTAGGGTATTGATATACCATGAACCCTAATTATTTTTTATTAGTTAATTATCACTTTAATGATAATTGTCATTCATTAATATATATAAAAATGATAAAAATGCTTTGTCTTCTTCAACCTTGCTTTTTTGGCCATGAATGGGAAAATGAAGAAAGAAAGGTTTCTTTAAGCTTCTTAAGACTTGGATGGTGTAGATTGAAGAAGTTATATATCTTTGTAGCTTGATTTCATCACTTATCATGCTTAAAAGATTAGTAAATTCAAAACCCTAACCTATGTTATTATATATATAGATGCATGTATAATCTATGCATAGGATATGTAGAAATTTAATTTTTTTGAATACACCTAGGCCATAGAAACCAATAAATGATGCTCTCACCACCAAAATAATGTAATATTAGTATTTTTATCAATAAACTTTTAACCAATTGTAACTAATTATCACCATAATCTATAGAATAATACTAAGAGTTTTAAGTAAGAATAACATATTAAGTTAGAATTTTAGTATTTTATTTAGAAGAAAATTTTAAGTTAGATAGACATATAAAGTATTATATATTCTTATGTTGGATGTTTCATATCAAAGGAGTACATTGCATATTAAAACAATCAAATGATAAATCATTGATTGCATCTATACTAATATCATAATAACATACTATACTAAAATAAGATACACAGTGCGACTCATTTCTCAAGGTTTTCACCGAAGACTTAAAATTAATTTTGATGAAACATATTCTCTTATAATAGATATCATTACGTTTTAATTTTTAATGAGTTTGATAATTTTTAAGAACTCGATATACGTCTTATGAATGACTATTTATTTCTATAAGTCATTTGACATAAATATTTTTATGAAAATTAATAAAGGATTTAAAATACCTAAAGCATGTAAGTTAAAATATTGTAATTTGTATTTAATTAAATTACATCTATCCTTGTATAGATTAAAATATTTTAGTTATATGTGGTATAATTGCCTAGGGGAATACTTAATAAAAGATGAATATATTAATAATCCTATATACTATACTTATCATGCTCCTTGGATTATTTAGAAGCAGTATTTATGCTCTTATTTTTGTAACTTTAGCTACGACTTATATAGGCCAATAAATAAAGGGCTATCATTGACTAGTTTTTGAAAGTCTTTTTAGCTTAAACCATGGTAATGTATATGTAACTCAAGCTAATATGCTTCAGAAACATAAATATCCAAATATAAATCTCCAGATAGAAGATATATGATCAAGAGTCATATAAACAAATTACAATATTGCAAAATTGTTAAAAAGGAAAGAGAACTAAAGATCTTTTTTTGAAAATTTCTTTTTGGCCTTATTATATCATACCATCTGCCAATTAATATTCTCTTTATCTTATTTCGTTCATTCAATTCCAATATCAATATCAAGAATCATCATTTGAACAAAAATTCTTATAGTCTCGCAATCGGCTGATTAAAAGAAAAAAGAGAGAGAGAGAGATGCATTGTAATATGATTCCCATTTGAGTTGATTTTATTCAATTCAATGATTGGTCAGAAGAAAATATTAATATAATAACTAAGAAATTGCACAACCTTACCTTAATCAAATAATGATATTTAGTCTTATGCAATGATTCGACCTAATAAATTCGTCTATTTCAATTATAGTCATGTTGAATAATGATAAATAAAAGAAATAGAAAATTTTACAGAAAAATAAGATTGATAAAAAAATGGTGCTACGAGGAGGACAGAAGTAGGTATATAGAATCTAATGCTTTTTATAAGCCAACTTTTGTAGTTGTTTCGAAAATGATAAAAATGATTCGAAAATACAATTGACTTTAAGATACAGATACTTGTGCGTATCATAAAATAAAATTTAGATTTGCCCTTGTAATGTAAATGCAGATGATATGATGAATATAATTAGAATTCTTGAAAAAGTTCTAGAAGACTTTGAATATTTAAAAAAAAAAAATCATTTGAAATAATAGTTTGAGAAAAACAAAATATTATCTCAGCTGCGAATCAGATGAAATCTAACGTAATATTTATCCATCAATCTGAATACGTTGAGAATATTTTAAAACACTTCAACATGGATAAATTTTATCCATTCAATGCCCCTATGATTATACATACTTTCTCTTAATTCTAAAAATTATCCACTTCCTCCTAAAGACAATAAAAAGATAGTTAGTTTACAAGTACTATATCTTAATATCATTGGTACCTTATTACATCTACCATAATATAATAGACCCAAAATAATATTTGTTATAAATTTCCTAGTCACATTTAGTTTTGCGACATTAAAATGGCATTAAGCATATTCTGCATTATCTTCTTATAACTATAAATTTTGGATGATTCTACTCCAAGGAACCAATACAAAATTCAGGCTTATTAGGTTATACAAATACTAGTTATCTTTCCAATACCCACAAGACCAAATCACAGATAGAATACGTCTTCATTTATAATAACACAAATTACAACCTCTTTTACCTATTCTGAGATTCTTGCATTGTATAAAATAAGCAGAGTATTATGTGGTTATCCATCACATTTAGAGTACATGCAATCTCTCTCGATCTCGATCTCGATCTCGATAGATCGATCTATCTATCTATCTATCTATCTATCTATCTATATATATATATTATTTAAACTAGAGGAGAATACATCAAAACCGACAAAATTAAACATATTTCATCAATTTTTCTCTGGTCATCAACTCTAGCAAAGTCGTCAAATTGATATTAAATAAATTCATTCTTCTAATGACCTTACTGATCTATTCAACAAGGTACTACCTGTATTAACTATTAAAAAGTTGATACATAGCATTGATCTCCACATTTTGTCAATAGTAATGTCCGTTTAAGAGGGAAAATTTCATCAGGATGAATTAAATATACATTATACTCATTTTTTTCTTCAACTAAAATTTTTATTCCACTAAATTTTATTGGTAAAATTTATTTTTAATTAGACACTATGAAGTTAATTGAAAATTATGAAATTCAAGACGAAATTTTATAATACCACGAGGTGAATTCCACTACTTTTCTTAATTGATTAATCTAAAGACGTGTCATGCTTGTAAAATTATTTTAACACCATTCATCACTTAATTGATAGAAATAGGCGGCATGAACTATTATAAATAAACTATCAACGTGAAATAAAACTCCTATTCCCGCTTTGCAATATTCTCTCTAAATAAATATCACTTGTATCCTTATGTTCTCTCTCATTTGCATTCTGAACTCAAATTTTATAATACAAATATATTTGGAATAACTTGTTGAAGTGATCAAATTAAAATAAACAACAAATTAGCAAAAGCTAGAATATAGGAAGATCAAGCAAATATAGAAAGAACAAAATCAAAAACTTATTCATGGTCAATCGGTCATTCTCTCTAAACCACTTAAATTTTGTTTTTAATTTTGTTTTTAGTGTGGTTAATATTGTTCTTGTAGAGAATTAAGAAATAAAGAATTGTTATATTAACATGATCTTTGATACTATGAGAATATACAGCCTATTTATAGAAAGCAAATCTATGATAAGAAGATAAGATAACTCTTTGACTCTATCAATATCATATATAAATAGCTTAAGATAAAATAATTTTAACTAAGATAAGATAACTACATTACATTCCTAATTGAAAACTAACTCTTAACACTCCTAATTGAAACCAACTCTAATAAAAACCATCCTAATTTAGTTTCTAATTTTACAAGAGTTGACTAACTAAATCCCCAAAAATCTTGAACACAATCTGTTACTAATCACAGTTTCCCATAGTTCTTGATCAATTCTTTTCTTAGTTTCATTCATGGTGTTTCGTTCTTCATCTAAGTCACAACATGATTGTTAAACGATTGAAAATTAGCCATTAATAATGACAGAATTAAGACATATAAGTTAGTGCACAAACATCATGCTGCAAATAATCATTATTTGTTTTTAATTATAAACAAGAAACCAGAAATCAAATGATCAGATACAAATATGATATTCCTAGTGAAAAAGGAGTATATCTTATGTTGTTACATTATCATAATATGTACCAACTTACGACTTTACTGTTTTGGTTACAAGCAGGCTGGCCTGACTAAGTGAGAACTGGATGCACGCAACCACCAAACCACTCGATTATAAGCATTTGGCCTCAATCTCCTCCAGCGTAAGCCCCTTTGTCTCAGGAACAATGAAGAATATGAAAAGGAGAGACAACACTGCAATCACTCCAAATCCATAAAATAGTACTCCAGCTCCCAACAAAGCCTGCATTTAAAGCACAAAAAGACCAAGAAGATGCAATTATCTCTTCTTATTTTGTTTCACGTTGCACTGAAATAAAACAAGAAATGCTTTCGCACAGATGATAACATTCAGCATAAAGCAAAATAGTAATAACACCAAAAATGACAAATGAGATGATCATGAGACAACCTTTAAAAAAGCACAGTCTTCGAATGGCTCAATCCATAGAGACAAGGAAATGAATCACTCAAGGATTAATTACCAAACCAAGGATTCAACTATTTTCCAAAAAGCGGACACCAACCTCGAAAAGCTATATGAGAGGTTAAATCAAGAAATATCTTTCTTGGATTGTTTCCCAAGAAAGACCCAAATACTTAAGGAGACAACTACACATTGAAATATAGCATGATTGGAAGTCAGTGCCTTAAACATATCCTTTAGATAATTAATTCCCACAATTACAATCTTAACAAAATTGACCTTGAGACCAAACATTATACTAAATAACTTCACAGTTTTAACAAGACAAGCCATCCTTTTACCATATACTGATGGAAAGAATAAAATTTGATCCGCAAATTGTAGAGGATTGACTTTATCTTTTCTTTCAAACTAAGATACACCCATTGAGTTAAGACTGAACTCTTCAATTTTGACTGGTGATATACTCAAACCATCTACCAAGGTGAAAAGAAAAGGACAAAGTGGATATCCTTATCTTAGTCACCTAGAAGTACCAAATCTACCATCAGTTTCCATTAAATCAAATGGAGAAGCTCATAGAATATAAGCAACCTTTCATCCGTCTTCTCCATCTATATCCAAAGCCATAGCCTCAACAATCAATTCTGAAAAAAGGAAAAACTTCAACCCCTTGTTATCATACTGATCTATAAAAGGCTGCTCAAATCCTTGAATTAACTCCTCAAATGTATTTCTATGAATATCTACATCCAACTTCTTTTGTGTTTGGACTTGCTCCAGATGACAAACCCCATTGATTAAATCCAGAATTACACGAGGAAGAGGAACAGAGTCTAAATATTATTGTTAAGCATAATGAGAAAAACTAGACAATTATTTAATTTTCACGTAAAATGGACGAGTTCTTCAATATATGAAATCATCCAATAAAACATGAACAATCACAGCACTCATCAAACATGGAAAAAACAAAATGTAAATAAATCAGTGAAATTAATCGAGAATTCAACAACTAGACATCCAAATAAGCTGATCAAATTGAACATTACGGTTAAAGCTTTCTTCAGCAAGAATACGGTCCATTTAGATTATTTCCGTAACTGTGGTATATGTCTTGCTGACAATAGTGCATTTATTTTAAGGCAGCTGGAATATAAACTGGAAACAAATATTACCTCCAGTGGGGAAAATGCAAATGTCACAAGTGCATTTGCTCCAAAGTTCACTAGAACTGCTATACTGAGTCCCCGCCCTCTTAGACGAAGAGGAAAGACCTCAGAAATCATCAGCCAACCAATAGGCCCAAAGGATAACTGTAAAATTAATTCCATGAGCCAAACTAACAATAATAAAATATATGAAACAAATTCTGTAACATAAGGAGAAATGTGGAAGAGTTGAGTTTCTTAGTTATAAATACAAAGTTATCAAATACAAATGACAAAAAACCACAGATGGCTCCTACTAAGTCATTAACTGCAAAGAACAGATGATCATTCATGTAACATTACTATTTTTATTACTAATCATTTCTACACCAGACATAAACAATTGTTGTCATATCAAAGCAGAAAATTCTGAGATGAAAAAGTTTAAAAGAATTGAAATTCTTGATCACCTGATAACACCCAACATACAACAACAGTGCCACAACCGCCACAGCAGGTGCATCATTCAAGAAGATGTAATATGATCCCAAAAGAAATAAAGAGATAACCTGTCATACAAATAAATTAATCAATTCATAATACATCTAACATTTCTTTACGTTGCAAATAACTGCATCATCAATTCTTACTATTAAACTTCTATGCTGCAACCATTACTTAGCCATTTCTTTTCATTTCTTGGTAAATCTTGGCAAAAAGAAGAAAATCTATTGAAAATAGAACAAAAAAGATACAACCAGCTTGGGGAAACAACATTCCTTTATATTTTATGCAAAAATAATTCATGATATTAAAAGCAAATAAATGTTGAAAAAAGATAAAGTACTTACAATCCCAGAAACACCACCAAGAAGTAACGGTCTCCTTCCAAGCCTATCAACAATTAGAACGGCCACTCCAGTCATAATCAACTACAACAACAAAAGATCATGTCAGACATTATTGATGATGTGCCCTAAAGTGCTTGTAATGGAAAGAGGGGCTCATGTAAGAATTAAGAAGTAGAACAATACAAGCATTCACCAGCAATACATTTAGAAATGAAAAATCAAGTGCTTCTAATAGGAAGCTAAGCTTCTTTATAAAACATAATGGAAGAAGAGAGAATCCAAGATGAGACAAGCAACCACATTATTGACATCCCCCTGACAAAATTATGGCACATACACATTTCAGTTTAGGAATAACCAATAATGGTGACGAATGAAAAAGATATGACAGAGTGAAGAATGTGTGGCACTGTTTTACTGGATGGGCATAGGACCATCCTACTTAACACTTTTCAACTGAAGTAATGATCAATCACCAAAAATAATTTTATAAAGAAAATAGTCTTCACAAAATTTTGTTATAACCAAAAAAGAATCAAGAAAAATTTGCAAAATAACTAACAACTTGCCAAACTGAATTTAATATCGATTTTCACGCATGAACCTACCTTTAATACGCCAAGTAGAATTGAGACCCGTGTTGCATCAGAGGCTGCAGAAAATCCTGCACTCTATAACATTATACAAGGTTAGAATGAAGGTAGTTTCCACTATCAAGTTCCAGAAAAGAGAATTATTCTTATAACCTCATCAATGCCATAAACCTAAACAGCAGCATACCTGTAAGATTGATGCAGCATAGTACAGTACACTTGGTTGTCCTGTGATCTGCCACAAGAAATTGATGACTTAAAAACCTAGCGTTGTATACATGTTAAAACCCTAGTGTTGTATATATATTTAACAACAATGTTAGACCTATTCTGTATCAGAGTCTTGCACACCCATCAAGTTACTTGCAGCATGTATCACTTAGTGAACATTTTTGGTTCAGAATTTTTGGGTCAGAATATCCTGAAGCAAATTAATTATAAACGCAAAATTACTTGAATAAACAAAAACTTTAAACAAAATCTAGATACCTTTCCATCCTACATCCTATCCCATCCCATCATTAACCCTAAATTTCTCTCATAAATCATTTACATCCCCTACAATGAATCATTTGTACTCTTTATCTTTAAATTAAATTGATTTGGCAAATGAAGTAGTTGATATATAACTAAACATTTCTCTCTCTCTCTCTCTCTCAAACCAATACTACATAGGAAATAATAATGACTTGTTCTTTTTCTTCTTTTTTCAAATATACCCATCTCACTTCAATTGATAAAGATACCTGTTGAAATAAAACTAATCCTGCACCAATTATAAGGGCCTTCAAGCTTTTTCCACGGAATAATTCCCCTAGTGAAACTTCTTTCTCTTCTCCAGCATAAGAAAACTCTGCGAGAATCTCATCTATTTGTGCGCCAGCTGAGTCACCAATAGATTGTCCCCTGAGACGACACAAGCAATATATCGCACTCTCTCTTAACTCCTGCATATTGCCTTTTCCCTTTATGGCACATAACAGTAGCCATCTAGGTGATGCTGGCAGCCACCACGTTCCTATTCCCATAATAATTGACAACGGAGTACTAGCTCCATACATGTAGCGCCAACCAGCCACTGTATCAACTAAAAGACTTCCAACTCCATAACCAGCCTGCAAGAAAATTTTAGCTGCATATTATTATCTTTTTCTTGAAAAATTATAAAAAAGTTACAGGGGAAGACTTGACAAAAAAATGAAGAAAAGATCAAGGGCAGCCATGGTTGTCTCCATGGGTAGTATCTACTAGGGGGTGAAACACTTACAACCATCCCAAGAACTATAAAGAACTCTTTAAGAGAGATTAGTCGACCACGTATCCGAGTTGGAGCTGTCTCTGCAATGTACATTGGTGCAGCATGCATTGCCTGAAGAAAAACCAGTAATTATAGGTTTCACGGAAAAGCCAATTACTGAAAAGACAGAAGAAAAAAAAGGTATATAGGTTAAAAGATGCATTTGCAGGTAAATTCTTATTATATAATGGAGAATCATTGATTCCCAACAGATTCTCTTAAATGAACAGTGCATAAACCAAACAGAGACAGTATGTGCATGTAAAATTCTTGTTTCCTCTGAATGTCTGAATTTTGTTCAAATCTGGACCAATAATTCTTTCTACAGAGATTAGCCAAAGAAAAAATAAATTTGAATCCACAATTTTTTGTTTTCAGGAAATTCTCTACCAAGTCTCCTTTGATTTAAAGCTTCATTTAAAAAGAAGAGTGCAAATATAAAATTCCATGATTGTGTTATGAGGATCTAGGCAGTTAGTGCTTTAGATAGATGATAGAAAGAAGAGAATGATGCACTTTTATAGGAGGACAAAGATTTGGAAGAGAAAGAGAATGAAGTAAAAAAATCAACTACATGAGAAGAATATAAAGCAAGTGATAACATTTCAAGGTAATCAGAAAAATAAGTTTTGGCCAACTGCAAAGTCAAGTAAGCTTTCTGCCTGTAAGCATTTTACATACATTACAGTCAATAATTGCAGGTCAGGGATAAAATGTAAAGTCAGGTCATTTAGGATAGAAGGAAGAATGGATGTATGTGCGTGTACATATATATGAGTAGGTTTTTATGTATGGTTGTACTCATGCATATTTTTATGTCTAAAGAAGAAACTTTAAAGTTAAACAAAATTTCCAAGGTGGATAGATGACAATACTATAATTTATGGAAAGACTTGTCTCAATGCACATTTATAAATTTAAATACATAAAGCCCAAGTCAATGCTCTACATGTATAAATGGATGGTCAAAATAAACAGCCAAATGCAATGACAAGATTCCACGGACATTATTATGCATCAAAAGTTCTGACAAAAACATAAAAGAATTATAAAGAGTATGTGTGCAACAAAAGATTCATTATCAAATGTATTACCAGTCCAATTCCTATGCCATATATGAAACGCCCAATGACCATAACACTCAAGTCAGGTGCAAGTGCCGTCACAAGTGCTCCCACAAGATACAAGAGAGCAGCCAAAATCAACTCCCTTCTCCGACCTTTCAATTTAAATCTATCATTTCAATTTCATCTGGGAAAGGGACGTTTACATCAATATCAAACGTAAAGCTATAATGCAAAAGAAGAACTTACCTAGAATGTCAGCAATAGTAAATGCAAAAACAGAACCAATCAAGGCCCCATAAAGTGACCCACTAGTCTGCAAAAAGAAGCAAAAAGAAATACTTGTTTTATGTCGCTTTAAAGAATTACTTAGAGTGGGCAAACGAAAGCCAAAAACAATTGATAAATAAACTAGAAGAAAGATAAAAAATAAAAAATAAATAAAAAAGAGCTTCCATCAACATCAATAAAAAGCAACAATTGGTTGGAAACTCACAATAAGACCGATTTCTACTGAAGATAAGTCGTACCATGAAATTCCACTTAATGTGGAGGACTGCAAAAGAATAGAGAGTGAAATAAGTGTTGTAAAAAAAATTAAGAAAAAGCAGGTATAATTTGGATTAATGAGATCCCAAAGATAAAATGATTCTTCATATTTTAGTGACATAATAAACTTACAAATTATGCAATTTGGAATCACCTGATTATTTAAGAACGGTCAACATGTATTACAATTGCTCATTATGATCATTTCATTGGAAGATTGAACTTCTTCTAGAAATTTTCACACAATAAACCTTATCTTGATTACCAAATCTATTTGTATGATAAAAATCAGAGAGGACCAATTTCTTTTAAGTTTTACTATCAAGTCAAAATCAGCATGTTTGATGCACAGAGAAATAATAAAAAGTTAATACCAGAAAATTATCACTCCCAATAGAAGCTGGCAACAGTATCTAACTTTCGTCTATGAAGTAACTAAAATGATCAGTTCATAAGCCGTAGTCCTGACTTTCGTACAAACTTTTTTTTGTCCATGTGTGTGTGCATTGGCAGCTATCTGATTGTGCATGTATATGTATACTTGATAAAGATAAAGAAGAAATTTCTTTAGAAGAGCAGTAAAGATCAGCTACATAGATAAAGTCTGGACCTATTATACAAAATGAAAGACATTAAGATTGTTAGGACTCAGAAAGAAAAAGTGAATGCACAAAAATAAGAACCTTCCTTCTGGACAAAATTCTGAGAAATTTATATTTACTTTAGTGCTTTGATCTTTCCCAAAATACACCTACTTTGTTACTTCCCAAAGAAAAATCAAAAGGTTGATAGTATAATAAACTAAATCCAACAAAATGGACCAGCCTGCACCAGAAATCAGTCACGAGGCTGTGTAACCTGACTGATAATATTGTATCAAGGGTATTTCACCAGAGGTTGAGAAGTGATGGAATCCACAAATCAACAACTAATATAACTGAAAAGGAAAAGAAACAAAGGAAGAAGCTTACAGGAGACACAAAACTTACTCTGGATTTTCCCCTTTCCTTTTTTCAAAATTTAGATAGATAAAAACATATTGCAAACCTTGTTATATATGGCAATAAGCCAAAACAGAACAAAATGATACTATGTATTGCCAAGACAATGATCTGGTAAGGATAGCGACAATGGCAATATGAAACCAGAAGCAGTTAAAGACATGAATCTTCTGCAAGCAGTAGAATAACTTGCATATTACAGAGAAAGATGTAAGTATTCAATGGCAACAAAATCATCAATACGTGGTAAATTTATGGAATGTCATTCACAACTGTCGTCATACATCCTAGGAAAATTAGGCTACTTTACGACCTACTATATGTCCATAACATGGACATGGACATATATAATGTACATATAAAGATCCTAATCTAAACATAAATAATTCACACCATAACCAAGTATTCTAATGTGGGAAATTAGTTGTCTTTTCTAGTCTTTAGGGATTACTTTCTTTGTAAATAATGTTCCTATAATTAAGCTTTATCTGTA
>JAVXUL010000009.1:15544828-15559814 GCA_035590515.1 Trichilia minutiflora
TCTTTCTTATAAGATAGTCAGTTTTGGGTTGATATCTCCTAGGGGTAATTGCTTGGAAACGTCAACTTGTTTTTCTGTTGTTGTTTAGGGGCCTCAGTTGTTGTCTTCTGAGGATGTTTGGATGTCACAGACTTCTTTTTACTTGCCAACTCTGTCAAGGAAGCTAATGCATTTTTAGGGGTATCTTTGGAGGCATTGATTTTGGAAGAAAGATAACACATAGAGATCCATAACATTTAATAGTAACAAAAAGCAATTAATCACAAACACAAAATTGTAATAAGAATACACCAGAAGGAGTATATATATTATGGGCAAAAGCCCTCTTTTGCATATTTACATAATCTTTACTCGGGCATGTTTTAACTAAATCCGAGGCAAATAGTTTCATGTCAGATAACATATATCTCTGATCAGCTGACCGAGACCTTGCTTGTCTAATTATTTCCAAACTCTGAGGACTCATATCAGCATCCCCCCCTATGCAAGGCCTCACAGAAAGACGTCAGAACTTTATTACGGGGCTCAAAATTCCAATTTTTGCCTACAAAAACCATTTATTCTTCCAATCTTTGTTACAGGTCGCGTTTCCTTTGATTGGGTTTGATTTCCGAGGTCTAGTCTGAAAGTAGTACTACCCTGGACTTCTTTCGGGATTTCTCTTCAGCACATACAGATGCATTATTTCTTCTATAGTAGGGGGGAGTCACTGAGCTCACTCTAAAGTACAAACAAACCTGACAGTATTCGCCAATTATTTAGGTTAAGCTGATAAAGGGCCATTCTAAAGGTACTAAAGAGGCCTGAGAAGTATGGTTGTAAGGGTAATCTAGCTCCTTAGAAGAATAATTCCTCATTAAAGGCTATTTCTCCTTCGGGGGGGACACTAGGTTTCTCATTAGCCTTAAGGACTCGGAGTTATATGTCTTCAAGAATGTCGAAGCATATGATGTAAGCTTTTATATCTGTCTCCAAAATGGAAGAAATAAATCGGTCATGGTCATATGGAGTCGGGCCTCGGACAATGGTGGAGGGTTATACACTAACACCAATTTCTTCCCTGAGTTGTCTCTCTCAATAACAGCCTCGGGTGTAGTAGAAGAACTGGAAGTAGAAATCATTTCTGCCCAAAAAATAAAATAAAAGCTTATTAGGGCTGTTCGAGGATCATTGATAACTCAAGAGTTTCCTATTTTCTACCAAGAACACTGTATCCTATTAAGTTTGAAACGAGACATCATCTGAGTCTCTATTTTAAGTATGTTCCTAATATTTTTTGAACTAATAAATTTTATGTTATAGGTGATAAATTTCTATAAGTGATCGTTAAGTCATTCTAACAAACTTCTATAGCCATTCTACCTTAATCAAGATATGCAGAAATTACCGAAAATATAAACAGACAGGAATACGTAAAAGGACTTACCGAATGTTTGAAGAAAGAGCTTGAAAAAGAAGACTCTGAAGGTTGATCGAAGACTACGATTGAATGACCGTTGAAAAAGAGATGACCAGAAAGCACTCGCAGTAATATACACAGATAGAAAGATAAAGGGAAGAAAAATCGATTTCTATAAAAGGGGTGATATTTATAGAAAATAAGGGAGACCAGAAAAAAACTACCCCCTTATTCCGAATCTAATGGATAAGGAAGTGCCACATCACTTGATCTGAAGCGCCAGAAGTCACATCTTTTCAAAATTTTAAACTCTGATAGGGCCCACTTTTAAAAAACATCATTAAGACCCGAATTTCTCTGTCATTCAGTCAATGGGGGGATTTTATGTGGATGACGATTATATTACTAAAAGGGTAACCCCAAGACAGTTGTATAACATTTATTAAGTTTTTAATTTAAAACTTTTTAAATTAAAAATTGGGGGGCTTAATATTTGGGTATTTTCACCAAAGCCCAGTCCAAAGGCCCAAGTCCGTCACACAGGCCTAAGTTCTCTTGTCAACCCTTCATTACGATGGCGTTCCGAGACCTTTGTTAATAGTGATGAGAAATCATAGAATCTACCCTAAATCAATCATCCGAGATCGAGAGTTCAGAGAGTTTTCTTTGACGTACGTTGTCAACACATGTTCGGAGAAAATATCTTCAGGTATCTACCGAGACCCTGTCTCAGAGTACTTGTATCCACACCTATTATATGTAGAATCAGAGTCTCGGGATCACTTAGAGTATTCAATTCTCACTAATTGAATATGGAGTTGGAGTCTCAGAAGCATGCATAAAGACCACAGCATCTACGATACTAGTATATGACGTCATTAAATATCTGACGTGTTTTAACTGGGCAACATGACATGGAGTCTCGGTGGATCAAGCATCTGACCCCATAGTCTTCTAGAATATTCTCAAATATATGTGACGCAGTACAGCCTCCACAGTTGTCACACCTCATGATTCCCACGATAACCTTTTAGAGTACACCACTCTGAGAACGACATGTGTCAATAGGTTACAAAATTCATGATTATTCCATAACAGAATCCAGGAACAGTGGGGGAGGTACGTAATATTTTACAGAGAATATTCACGCATCAAAAAGGTAAATTTTTTAGGACAGAAATTTTTAACAAAACTTTTGATATATAAAGAAAAAGATACACACAAAAAAAGGAATCTGAGTTGTTTTTTCCTTCTGTTCTCATCACCCTCACACACAACCAAAATCTTTTTGACTTAAGTTTCGGAGGGTTTTCGCTGGGAAACCAGCTTTACTCTTGAGTTTTTCATTATTTTGCAGAGAGAAAGATAAACTCCCAAGAAAGAAGACAATCTGATACTAAAGGTTGAAGATAGATAATTTTTTGCATCAATAATTATAATATATGATAAATATTTGCTTTGTTAATATGAATTGTGATGTGGCACATATGTCACTAGGTAGGCGGGCGCATCAAAGTTTTGTGAGAATCAAATCTAATCATTTTTATATATTTTTATGAAAAAAATTAAATAATTGTCTTTAAATATTACAGTAAATTAAATATTAGTTAAAACAAAAAAAAAACTCTAACTCATTTTTTTAATTTTAGAATTATATAAAATAAATTTAACATTTCAAAAATATAATTTATAGTAAATTTATTTAAATTTTTATATTTAAATTTATTTTTAACATATTTAACAACTTAGTTATCTAATTATAAATTATTTGCTCTAATTATAACTTGAAAAATGCATTAAACGTAAGCAAAAGAAAGAAATTGAAAAGATACTTGGAATAATATGATAAATATATTTTATCGGTGTAATTTTTGTGATTAACATTTTCAAGTAACTGGTTATTTTAATTTTTTTTCTTTCAAATAAAGTTGATTTATGAAAAAATAAGAAATAATTTTATAAAATTTAAGGTAATTAATTGAATATTGATTTTTCTTTAATTGTAGTTTAAAAATAATTTATATTCTATTAATTGATTAATTTAGTGTATTCCTAATTATTAGATGATAATTATGTAAATTATTATATTATTGATATTTTGTGTGCTTATTTTTTTCAATATAGCTGTGATTATGTATTAGAGTAATTGTTTTAATCAATTAATTTATTTTTTACTTAAATTAAAAAATATAGCTGTGTTCCAAGTGCAATGCTTATCATTAGGCCAACTCTGGAGGGTTAGATCAGGGTTTTATCCTATACTTAGTACCATTGTGTGTGATTCCTGTATACGCATTTTTTGATATAGAACGATTGTCAGGTGATTCGTGAGATCTCACCTTCAAGGAGTGTGTCAGTCCCGTGTTTGGCTGGATGCCTCGATGATGACTAGGTGTAGGAGTTTTTCTATTTGCTAAAAAAAAACAGTCAAAAAAAACAAGCATGTGATTATACGATGTGCATGTATATATATAGAGAATAATGATAGACATATTGATTGCTAGGTATACATACTTTATACAAATTTATTTTTTTATAATTTGCATATATTAACATGGCAACGTCATGTTATGTTGTTGTCATATGTTTTACATTTATATAAATTATAAAAAAAGGGTTTCATAAAATATTTTATTTTATTATAATTATCATTATATATTTAATAAATATGTGTACATGACACCCGACTAGGTGGTTGGTGTGATAGGAATATGGACTTCTGACAGATAGGTTCAAGGTTCGAATTACACCAACTGTACGACTGATGCGCCAAGGTGAAGGTACTGGGTTTGATCCGACCGTTTGGTACCTGTCAGTCTAGGTGAGCCGGATCTAGGTGAGTCGTTGACGCCTTCAGGCTTAGGGTCTAGGTCTTCCCGTGATGTTATCTAAGGGTAGTAGAGAGCTTGGGTCTCCGACAATGAAATCCCACGATAAAATTCTACGGTGATTAGCTGGCGGTCGGAGTTCCCCGATATAAAAAAAAAAAAAAAGTGTTCATGACTATAATTTATTGAATGAGTACACAAATAATGTAGTATGCCTACTCTACTGAAGAGTCCATTTTAGTTGGGCCTTAATTAATTTCGTATTAAAAAGAGTTCTAACTATCCCGATAGAAAATATCTGGGTGTTTAGTATTGGGCGGACAGACTAAAAACCATATTAGTTGGGCCTTAAGATATTCGGTCTTCAAAATTTTGAAGGCTAAGCCTAAATCCTGGCGCGCTTACGTGGCAACGGCCTATTGGAAACGATGACGCTCGAGCAGGGAGGGTTCGTTTATTAATCATCATGTGGTTTTTCTTCCAAAATCGAAGGTTTCGTTTGTTTCAGAAAGTAGGAAATAGATTGTTAAGGCCAAGCGGAGGCAGTAAGTAACTCATTCTTTCTCGATTATTCTATTTTTTAAACGATTTATTTCAAAATTAGGGTTTCTCTTCCGATCGATTTGGATTTGGTAATCTGAATTTTCTTTATATGGTAATTGTTACTGACAAATTATAAACGAACATGAAAATATTTAAAATTCATGGTTATTCTATAGTTTAATTGTTTCATTTAGGTTGCTTGGAAATTTCCGGCACTTTCTTTGCATAGAAATTGCCGAATTTCAATGCGGAAGAGTTGGATTATGCTCATTGAGTGATTTTGTTTGACAGCTACTGGAGCGAAAACGAAATGATGAGGCTACAAACCTATGCGGGGTTCAGTTTGATAGCTACTTTAGCTGTAATTTATCATGCATTTAGCAGTAGAAGACAATTTTATCCTTCTATGGTTTACTTATCGACTTCTAAGATCAGTTTGGTGTTGCTTCTCAACATGGGTTTGGTCATTATGTGCATTTTGTGGCAATTGATCAAACGGGTATTTCTTGGTTCTCTCCGTGAGGCCGAGGTTGAAAGGTTGAATGAGCAATCCAAGAGAGAGATCATGGAAATACTATTTGCGATCACTATTTTCCGACAGGATTTTTCTGTTACGTTTCTTGCGATGGTCACAACATTGTTGTTGATCAAAGCTTTGCATTGGTTAGCTCAGAAGAGGGTCGAATACATTGAGACGACTCCAACTGTTCCTATGTTGTCTCACATCCGGATTGTTTCTTTTATGAGTTTTCTTCTTCTTGTGGATTCTCTGTTTTTATACAGTTCCATCCGGTTTTTGATACAAACACGGCAAGCTTCAGTTTTTCTCTTCTTTTCGTTTGAGTAAGTTATTTATGCTAATGCATAATTTAATTGATCTTTCCGTTGTATTATTGCGTGTTAACTATTTCTCTGTCTTTTTGGGGGTATACAAGTCCTATTCTTAAGCCTGGTATTATTGGTCTGGGTAGCATACTCGTGAGTCAAAATGTTTATTGTTGTTTGTTATTAATATCACTCTAGAGTAGAGGTTGGAGATGATGGCCTTCTTATTTTGTTAAACATGACCATGACTCATTGAATATAAATTGATTCATCTGATTTATTTCCAGTAGATTATAGTATTGGGGCTTTGTAGGCATAAAATTTGAGTTGGCTTTCTATTGGGATTGCCCTAAATAATTTTGATTATGGTCCACTGATTCAACTTCTCAATGACATCGTTAGAACTGATGCAGATTTGGGACACCTCTGTTCTAATGTTCAAATTCTTGCTTTTATTCTAAATGGAATAACTTGAAAAGTTGTATTTGCTTTTTTCTTTATTTGAGAATGAAAAGCTTTTATTGTTAATACTAATGACAATAACATTGTTTCTTAGGTACATGATTCTGGCAACGACAACAGTGTCAATATTTGTAAAATATGTTTTCTACGTGAGTGATATGCTGATGGAAGGACAATGGGAAAAAAAAGCTGTTTACACCTTCTACTTGGAACTTATTCGAGACTTGCTTCATTTGTCAATTTACTTGTGCTTCTTTCTTGTGATTTTCATGTAAGTATACTTGCAACCCAGCTTACATGCAATGTTGTCTTCCTGCATTTGGCATTCATCGATTGATCATCTCCACAGTCCATAAATTTACTTCAATTAATATAATTGCAATATTTTTGTTGATGAAGCTTGAAATGAGGTTTGAATTCACTCTCAATGCTAACATTCATGCACATAGGCACTAGATTTATGGTTGCATAATCTTTTTGGTTAAGTTTTACCTCTGTTATGAAGAATTTTGAGGCTTTTCTATATCAGGTATATAGTAAAGGCTAATTGTGTGGTGATACAATTTTAATTTTTTAAGTTTCTATTTTGTGGGTTTTGCTATCGAGCTGAAGGATTTCTTAATAACTCCATTTTAAGAAATTTCATGATCTAGGTTTAGTTGTTCCCAAGAGTTATGCATTTGTGAATGACTGAAAAAGATCCTAGAAGAGCAATGGTATTGAACTGCAGTGGAAATTTGAGCTCAATTGATGAAAGATGACCTTGAAAAATAGAGATTTTGAATTTAGATGATTGGGAAGAAGGATATGGTGTGACGTTTGGTTAGGTTTTCAAAAGAAATTTGCTTGATTGTGAGACCTAAAAATTTGTGTGTTAGTTAATGTGGAATGTAGTGTGATAATCTCACATTTTTCATTTAAAAGTTCTACAAATTATAAGGGTACATAGAGAAGTTGATTGACTTAAGATTTACTTATCTTAAAGTTACTAGAATTCAAAAAGCCTCAAGCATTAGGAATTTTACATTAAAGACCTGATTATACGACTTAGGCTTTTGTAAATTACCATATTTCTCCTATTGTGAAAGAATTGCAAAAGTTGCTTTTCTGTCTCTCCATACATACCACTGATCACAACTAAATTTACACACCATACTTAAAACTGATTTACCTACACCAATGATCCTTATAATGATCCCTTGTTTTCTCATTGTAAGTCAGTGTGTGTTTGTAATGTAGTAAATGCTAAATACTCTTATTCATGATGAACTGGCTTGTGCCTTGCCTGTGCTGGGATCCACATAATGCTCATGACATGGAATATATTTGAAATTTTGCCTGTGGGGGCTAAACTGGTGCCATCTCAGTTAAAAATGCATGAACAATTGAGTTTTGGTCAAGGTGGATATAATGAATAGCTGCTGAATTGAGATGATTGAATGGACTCTTGACGAAATCTGATGGAAAAGAAAATGAGAAGTTCTTTGATCTCTTTTCAAAAGGGAGGCTTTCATCTGAATGCTTAAATGCCTCAACTAGAATTCTTTGGAAATAAGAACTAGAAGGAACGTGCTACTTACATTTGACTAATGGTTGGACCTGGTTCCACCTTTTCTAACTGGCATGTATCCCATCACTACTCATTGCGTTCTATTTCCAATTTCCTTGACCATACATTGTTTGGATGTGTTGATTTTCTTTAGTGGCAATGCTGGTTCTTTCCAGTGAGATTATTTGGTTTTTCATAGGTTCTGACTGTTCTGTATTGCTATTCTATAGATTTTGTTAGTATGTTCAATGTCGCCTCATCTTACTATGGTGCCTTTCTTTAATGTTATGTTTCATTTCTTATTTTTGATTGAAGCTGAGTTGATGTGTGCAGGAATTATGGTGTTCCTTTGCACTTAATACGGGAGCTCTATGAGACATTTAGGAATTTCAGGATACGCATTGCTGATTATGTTCGTTACCGGAAGATCACTTCAAATATGAATGATCGATTTCCAGATGCAACAAGTGAAGAGCTTGATGCGTAAGTTTTAATCTTGTTTGAGCACAATATTTATGCTGTTATTCATTAAGATATTTCCTTATGCTTTCGGGTGGTTTTACAGAAGTGATTCAACCTGTATTATATGTCGTGAAGAGATGACAACGGCTAAGAAATTAATTTGTGGACATCTTTTCCATGTGCATTGCCTTCGCTCATGGTTGGAGCGACAACATACCTGTCCCACCTGCAGAGCTTTAGTTGTTCCTCCTGAAAGTGGAACAAGTGCAGCTGGAGTACAGCATGGACAAAGGCCAGATGCACGCCAACCAGGTAATGCTCGTTATTACAGCTTCTTTGATTATAGTCACTGTTCTTGACGAGTGTATGTCTTTGTTCCTTCAATTTATATGATTTTGACATTTGATTGCGAGTAAAGATGGAGCCAATTCCCTCTGGGCCTATTTTTTTTAATTTGATGTGCTTATTACAAATAAATAAATGGAAAAAAAATATGCCACAGTTGGATGCTTTTGTACTTTTATACTTATAACTAGTTAATGTCAGTGATATTGACTGTTGAATAAGAAATCAGAAAACGTTACTTGAACTGGTTGAATATCTGCTTTCAAGCCAAAGTTTAGGTGTGAAGTTGATAGCAGCTCTGATCTCTGTTTTCCTGACAAGTTAGTGGCATGCGTACTCAAATTAGGGCACTTGAAGGTGGATAAAAGTGGGTTCAGCCTTGATTTTGCTATTTCCGATTTGAGGAAGCATGTAAAATTGCTTTTTACTAATTATTAAACTTCTTATCCCTTCATATTGTGTGGCCTTGCTACTAGTAGTCTTTTATCCTAGCTGGTAACTGTAAGCAATAGAATACTAAATGGAGATCATAGACTTGATTTGCTTACCTGCCTTCTGCTGTAAAGCCATAAGTCATCACTACTATTTGGCTTTTATGCTAGCTGATAACTGTAATCACTGGAATACAACGAAGATCATAGACTTGATATTCTTACCTGTCTTCTGGTGCTAAGGCATAAATGAAAAAATGGCTTATACGAGTCTTGCTAAGAATTCATTTTGTACAGATCAGGATGGAATTCAATTATTACTGTCTTCACCCCTTTCTGTTCACATGGAGTCATGTCTCTGGGTATTTTTTTTTTTTGATAATGCTAAGCAGAAAAGAATTAAAAAAATTAGTTGTTTCACTGTCATTCATTGCTTTAAAAATCAAATAAAGCTTCCCCAAGCACAAGACCAGAGTTGTACAGATAAAAGGACTCTTTTTGTAGAAAACATACTGAATTCAATTGACAATATCTCCCCTGCCATTCATTCCCTACTTGTTGAGACTGACTGGTTGGTGCAGCCACCTTAGCAGCCTTCTTTCAAGAGTGAGGATAGGGCAGGTCATGTGAAGTGGCTTGAACGCGTTTTGCTCAAAATCCTGATTCAACTAGTTATTTATTTTTACTTTAGGAGGATCAGGAGTTGAATGCATTTAAGGGATCAGGAATTTGTAATTCTTGGTCCTTGGGGGATTTTATTTATTGGGTTATCACTTGGCCCAAAAGTATCGCCCAACAATAGTACTTTATCTGCAACATACCCCTCGCGTGCATTGCCAGAGTTAAGAAATGACCTTGCCATTTGAATGCATAATAGAGTGGTTGGATACTTTGTTAAGTAACTTCTCTACCCAAAAGCTTTAGTTGAAAGCTTAGGCTCAACAATGGTACTTTGATGCCAAAGCCATCACATATGTTATATCTCATGCTTGTGTTTTCAGAATGTCTATTGTAGTTTAAGCCCAGTCTGCTCACCTATAGAGGCTGGCAAGTGGATGCTATTATTGCATACTTCACAAAAAAGCAATATGATTAGATTAATCTGTTCATGGATCAGTTTGGTTTTTGACAGCTTTTACCACTTGAAAAAATAAATTGTTGTCACATGGATCAAGCTATTTAGTTTTTTTGGCTTGCCGTAGTTATTGTTCTTTTGCAAGTTATTTTTGTTAAACAAATGCTAATAGTTTTTGACCCAAGGAGGGGGTGCCCAAGACACACCCTTACCCTTTTAGGCCCCTAGGAAAACTGACTTACCTAGGGAGAGGCTCACCCTTGACTATATAGCCCATGACCATCCCTTCCTCAGTTGATGTGGGATAGGTCTCTTCTCCCACAAACAAGGTGCCCTTACTTCAAGATGATGCCCTCTTGATTATATAGACCATGATCTCTTCTCCCACAGACAAGACGCCCTTGTCATACTCCCTTAGCTAACGGGAGCTCGTAAACTCGCAGAATTCTAGGACCCACCGGGCTTCTCAATTGCAGCCAAAGTACAAGATGGGGAAAGGTCCATCTCTGGTATCATCTGACGTAGGGAAGGGGTGTCCTAGAAGCACCTTACCTCTTTAGAACCCCAAGAAAACCGGCTTACCTAGGGAGAAGCCCGCCTCTAATTATAGAGCCTAGGACTCCTTAGCCGATGCAGGAGAGGTCCCTTCTCCCACAGACAAGGCACGTTTACTTCGAGATGATGCCTTGGTCACTTTTATTCTGTTTTTAAAAGTGCAGAGTATAAATTATTAATGGTTTCTTTTAGTTAATTCTTGGATCCTACAAACGCTGTGGAACTTTTGTGTATCCCTATAATTAGCTGGGAAACAAAGATGCAAATATAAAAATTTACTGAATATGTTCCTATACCTGATGTTCGAACTGATTTCAGCCATTTCTGTAGAATTCAGATATAGGCAGTTTTGTATGCATGTCAATTGGATGAGGATGTAAATATAGCTTGACCTACATTCATAACCTATTTAAGAGTTATTATTTGTACTTGATGTGCAGAGATATGCTAAGTGCTCAGGCTTCATATAATTGTAGTAGAAATGTGATTCTGGGAGGGGGTGCCCAAGTAGCACCCTTATCCCTTTAGGCCTCCTAGAGGTCCACCCTGATTATATAGTCTTTCATCACCCCTTCCTCGTCCGATATGGGAGTGGTTCTTTCACCCACAAGCTTTCTCATCCTACTCCCCTACTTGTTTGGAGCACACCCAACAGCCCACCGAGCTCTCCAGCCGCGACCAGAGTACTCAAAGAGGAAGGGTCTGGCTCTAATACCATTTGACGCAGGGAGGGAGTGCCCAAGTAGCACCCTAACCCTTTTAGGCCCCCTAGGAAAACCAGCTTACTTAGGGGGAGGCTCATCCCTGATTATATATCCATCCCTTCCTCACCTGATGTGGGAGTGGTCCTTTCATCCATAGACTTCCTTGTCAAAATGTCTCTTTACAGTTGTCGTTGAAATGTTTCTGTTTACACAACATTTGTAGCTTTTTCATTGTACTAAAGAGGATCTTTCAAGTTTGGGTGGTTTCATTTTGCTTTGTGATGAATGCTGTAGCTAACTGATAACTTTGCTGTGCTGTATTCTACCTATTTGATGATTTGGAAAAAATTGCTCTCTGTTTTGACTGGAAACAGGTACAAGTACTGCAAGTGCATCTGCCCAGGGTTCAGTTGATGGTGCTACTGACAATAACTTGGGTTGGCACCAGGCCAGGCTCCAGGCTGCCGCTGCTGCGGCCTCAGTATATGGGAAATCCTATGTTTATCCCTCTCCAAACACACTAGTTTGGTAGGTGCTATGATGTAGTAAATATCAGATTGTTTACTATGTAGACATTTTCCTTATATGTTCATGATTGTTTAAACACCTACCCAACAACCAATTTATAACCTGGATTGCATTTCTCATGCTAGTCTTGTGATCCAAACCCTTGTTGCTAACCTGAAATGTTGTTGTTGTTTTTTCACATTGATTTTTGCTTGATGAGTAGTAGAAGAATTTTCTGCTGTAACCTGACAGGATAAGGAAGCTTTTGTAGGGAGTAAAGAGGAGATTGAATTCTGATTTTAAAAAAGATATATGACAATTTGTAGATCTAGTTTTGGAGCTATCCTAATAGCTTAGAGATTGCTTTAAAGGTTCTGGGATCAGCTCCATTATTGCCAATTTATGTCTCTCTAGAGCATTCTTTGCACAGTTTTTTGGTGTGACCAGATCTGGCTTATCCAGGTTGCTAGTCCTACTAGCAGTTATTTTTCAGATCTGATGATATTTTGATGCAATGAGATGAGCTTAAGAAACCATTTCTGTTATGCTTGTAGGTCTCCTGGATATGTTGTACTTCCTCAACCTAATAGGCCTTTGGGTGATTCTACCAGCGTGGAATCTGGTGAAGAACAGGCTTATGGTGCTCAGCCACAACAGTTTGTGAATCCTGGTGGACCCTCCACCTCATCCCTTCCTCAATTTTCACCCTCTTTTTTGCTCCCTTTTCAAATGCCTGACAATTTGACCCATGGAGAAAGATTGTGGAGCACTCAAGATACACCGATCTCTCAGTTGGAAGCTCAGAAAAAAGTTATCGAGCACCAAATTCAGGTACCATTCTAGCATTGTTTGTCTGTTTTCTTGCCTTTTCTTTGGCTATGCATTGAATTTAGGAGTGGAGGTATCTTTTCTAGTGCTGGTGCTCTAAAATTGTGATTTTTCTGCTTCTATAAATAGGATTATGCTTGCCTACATATATGTGTGCACTATGTCTATTGGGTGTATGGTTGCATCAAAAACTTTAACTTAGATGACGGATATGTTTGGTATAGTTGGCTTCCACCTTACAATGGAAGTAAAGTTGTAAAAAGCGTTTGATAATACCAACTTTTAGTTGAACCCACTCATATTTTAACTAATATTAATATTTTAGCTTCCATGTCACAACTGGGGAGTAAAAGTGGCTATGTCACCATAGCACCTCAAAACCAAACATGCTCACAGCAATCAACAGAAGATGAAATTCCTTGTTTTTGTGAAAAGGATATTGCTTATAATATATTAAGACTTAAGATGCTGATGAAATTTTGCATTTTGACATTTTTATTGTGTCAATATGTACTTTCATTTGTATCCACAGTTATGCTGTACATATGTGCTTGAGTTTACTATTTTAAACCATTAGTACTAAATGTGGCTATGATTTTTCTTTCTTAGTCCAAGAACATCCAAAATGGCATATAAATATAAACTATGGTAGCTCTATGTTTTGTAGTATTTTCATCTTAGCCATTATAGTGTAATTGGACGCAAATATACCTGGATCAGTTGCTTTGATAAATTAAATTAGCCTTTTCTTTTTTGGGTGGAATTGCTTGGGACAATTAAAGGAAAGTTTGTCCAGTCTGAAAAATTGGATGCAAGTACACTTTGTTTGTTCTATAGTGGTACCGTGTATTCATGGGATTGCTTGAAAGAAGATAGATGTCTGCATTAGATGGCATTTATGCATTGATTATAACGAGATATGGAATGGCGATGAACATGAGTGGTGTATAACGTGTTACCCTATATTGATCATTGTGGGCCAGAGATAAATTTTTAACATTCATTAGAACGAATGATTACCTTTTAATTGGGACTCTTTTATATTTATAACTTGGCAAGGATGTTTGTTGTCTAAAGATAATAACCTACAATTTGTTATGCAATACATAGTTTCGTTGGGTTAATACTTATTTGTCTACACCATTAATTTTCTTCATAGATCCTGGAAAACCAGCTACAGCTTCTGCAAAAGTCAAAACCTGAGGTAAGTATGGAAATAAATTCTACGACCTCGTCAGATAGCAAAGGAAAGATTGCCGCATCTTCATCTTTTTCTGTCTCCGACTGTGGTCATCCTGGGGAAAAGGAAGAGGTTACTTCATAGTAACTGCACAATTGTGGTTGCATTACGGGGAGACTAAGAGTCAAATATATAGCTAATGACGAAATTACCAGAACAAATAGGCGTTGCTTTAATGGAAGTTCAAATTATCAAAGCAATGTTGTACGGCCAAGGTTCATCCTTTCTTCCCCAATTTTTTTTTGGTCATATTTACAGTTATTAAACAATGCATTTGGCCTTTGATGTAAAGCATTAATGTGTAGTACTAACAAAAGTATACATTTTGTCAAGCAAGTATAGCATTGTGTTTTAATGGGAGTCCATGCAGGAAATCCTCTTTCAGACTTTTAAGGAAACGTGAGAGAAAGCTTACTAGAAACTCAAGAAGCCTAGCAAACTCATAGTTTATTACACAGAGTCAAGTAATTTTTGTTTGTTATCTTTTTGTTTTTCTTTTCCTGTCCTGTACTTTTCTTTTTGAGGGATAAGTTGGTCAATTTCATTGTTCGAAATCATCTGGTGCAACATGGAATCGGTTTCATGTTCTCTCGAGTGGAGAAGAATTTTTCGCTTTCTTAAAGTAAGGCTTTGTTTGGGTATTTTTTTTAACTTTATGGAAGTTGTTTCGACTAAATTTTAAAAATTTAAGTATATTGTCATTTTAAATACTGTTAATATGATTGTTGAAGAAAAGTTTAAAAGTTAAATATGAATGTGTCACACCCCGATCCGTGGGGTCCACCTGTGACAGACGTCACAGACCTTCAGAGTGTATTCGATCACACAGAATACCCCCTGTAGATCTGTAAGGCATTCATAAAAATCTGTTCTGAATTAAAACACTTTCAAATCATATCACTCAACACCCAAATCCGAATAGATAAAATAAGTCACAACATTTGAAAATATACATCTGTGCGTACAAATAGATAAAACAGTCATCCTTATAAAATTCATGGGGATCAACTAGTCCCAAGGGTATTTAAACATCTATTACAAGTCAGTTCATAAATTCCACAATCTCATGAAAGAGTACAAATCAAATCTGACACTAGTGGACTACGATTCCAAGTGAGTCGAGGAAAGTATACCTGAACCTTCAACCCAAAGCAAACACCACCACTGGATCTCGATCTAGCGATAACCTGAAACTGAAGTGTGAGGGGGGTGAGTATACTGGGGTATACTCAG